>JAPVLO010002650.1:0-31448 GCA_027257055.1 Cephalopachus bancanus
GTGTGGTAAATTTTTGTCCTGCAATAAAGTGGATGGTCACTTAAAGGAAGGAAGGTATAGGACAAAAAAAAAAAAAAGAATTCATATATGTTGAAAAATGGTATGTCAAAATGTGGTATACGGAACTAAGGAGACTCAATCAGCTAGAACTCATTTTCTAATTTGGACATCAAAGGCTGAGAAAGCTTTGACCATTAACACAAGCCTTAGCTGGGCTTGGTGGCTCAGCCTGTAATCCCGTGCCTTTGGGAGGCTGAGGTGAGTGGATTGCCTGTGCCCGCGGGTTCGAGACCTGCCTGGGCAGCGAGACCTCATCTCTACAATAAACCAAAAAAATAAAAAAACCAAAAAAATGCGCTACCGGGCGTGGTAGCGCATGCCTGTAATTCTGGCTACTTGGAAGGCTGAGGCGGAAGGATCGCCGGAGCCCAGCAGGTCGAGGTTGCGGTGGCCGGAAGCAGTCACTGCACTCCAGTCTGGGCGACAGAGTGAGACTCCAACTAAAAAAAAACAAAAACAAAAACAAAAAAACAAAAAAACAAAAAACAAGCCTTAATTGCAGCACCAGCTCTTAATCTTTCCATAGGAAAGAAAGTTAACCTTTATGTGTCTAAAAGAAAAAGAATGGCTCTGGGAGCTTTTTTTTTTTTTTTAAGTTGGAGTCTCACTCTGTCGCCCAGACTGGAGTGCAGTGGCTGCTCCCGGCCACTGCAGCCCCAGACCCAGGGTCTTGCCCAACAACCTGTAGGCTACTTAAGTAAAAAACTTAATCTGGTGGCTAAGGGATGGCCAGCCTGCCTAAGAACAATGGCAGCTGTAGCATTTTGGTGCCAGAAGCTATTAAGCTAACAATGGGAGATTAACAAACTATTATCTTCAGTCTTCCTCCCTCAGGAAAATAGCCATAATATATTGTAAAGGCCATCAAAAGGGACCAGATGAAATAGCTGAAGGAAATAGACTAGCAGATCAAACAGCCAAATTAGCAGCTTGGAAAACCCAGATTTCTGATGCATTGGAGGCCCCTCTGATCTGGGAGGGCCCCTCAAAAGGTGGCTCAGCCTGTAATCCCACACTTTGGGAGGCTGAGGTGAGTGGATTGCTTGAGCCCGCAGGTTCGAGACCTGCCTCGGCATCTTGGTGAGACCTCATCTCTACAATAAATCAAAAAAATTAGCCGGGCGTGGTAGCACATGCCTGTAGTTCCAGTTACTTGGAAGGCTGAGGCAGAAGGATTGCCGGAGCCCAGCAGGTCGAGGCTGCAGTGGCCGGGAGCAGCCACTGCACTCCAGTCTGGGCGTCAGAGTGAGACGCCAACTCAAAATAAATAAATAAATAAGGATATAAAACCCCGATATTCTCCTGCAGAGACAGAATGGGCTGTATCTTGGGGATATGTTTTTCAGCCTTCAGGATGGCTGCATTCAGAGGATGGCAACTTCATTTACCTGAGAGACTCAAAAGACTCAAAAAGAACTATACTTGATGTGAAAGAAGTGTTTACCGTATGAATTCCTATATTCATAGGAATTCACATTCACTGTATTTTATAAATCCCTACCCCGTAGGACTAGGCATATGTAGGGTACCTGGTGGTGGCTGTGACTGTAAAGTTACGAAGTGTTTGAAGTGTTTGTACTTAGAACTTTGTTAAATTTAGTTTTTGTTTGTCCCATAATAACTATGTTAATTGAAATAACTGGCTTCTTCTGCTTCTGCAAACACTGCTGGCAGTGTGTGAATGTTAAGCAATAAGCCCCTCCCGGACATTCCTTTGCTTGAATTATGGTGGGCTTTGTGGCACCAGCCGCACTTCTGGTGGGCTCTGTTATTTCAAACCTGCCTGTATGCCCAAGCTCATTTATGCACAGTCACAGTGACTGTGTGAACCGCAGCTTATCTAACATTCCAGATGGCTTAACTGACTCCACTCTGCCCGTGTAGCCATTAGTAATCAATCACGGGCAGCCAAGCCAAGCCCACGCAAATCAAAAACAAACCAACCAATCTCAAGCCCTCTTGTCCCCTGACATCACCACGAACCTAATTGAGAACTAATTATGCAAGGTCCATGGACTTTGTTTTCTACGTCATGCCTTCTTCTAATTGGAAAATGTCTCAAGCCTAGGAAAAACCAGTCGCGCCCAGCCCCTCCCTCATAACTGTGTATATAAACTACTTGCTGTACTAGGTCTGGGCTCTCGTTCCTGTACCACTGTGCCGGTTACGGATGTGAGCCCAGACTTGAGCCTGAATAAAGACCCTCATGTGATTTGCATCGGAGCTGGCTCTTTGGTGGTCTCTCGGATTCAGGATTCGGGTACAACATACCAACCTCCTGCCAATGGAAGGTTCTTAAATCCTCTATCAGACCTTTCACCTCAGAAGAAATAAAACTTTCCAACTGACCTGAAAGCTGTTTTCAGTAGAAGGTTACTGGAACAGACTTGTGGATCCATCACACTAGAGTGAAAGCGTGGAGTCCAGGAGAAGTTGCCTCAACTGACCTGGAAGAGCATACAGAATCAAACTAAGGTCGTAAAAGATAAGTGCCACTACTTACTGCCTATGGATTTCCTCCTGATGATTCTACCTATACTTGCTGCCCTTGTTTTCATCTTGATTTGTACCATTAGATGTCTCTGTCCAAGACCTCTCAATCCTGAGCATCCATGGGATTGTTTTCTTCCCTAGAAGTCTCCTCACAGGAACAAGCAAAATACCTACTCTATCTTGCTTCCTGTTTTTAGTTCTAGCTTCTTATAAAATCCTCCATTATATATATGACTCAACAGGGTAATTATTCAAATCTTGGATATACTCACAGTGGAATGTGAAGAAACATGCGTATTATTAAGTGAAACTGTTTCCTTATTAACACTTCCTCCCAAGTAGAAGAGACATTACAGGTTATAAAACAATAATAAAATCACTGACTCTACAAAAACAGGCAGTTTCAGAACCCAGTTGGTTACAATCTTTTTTATTCTTTAGAGGTTTACAGTATATGGACACAGGTTTTTCCCTTAATAGCTAATTGTTGTATTGCTTGTGTTTGGTCCATGTATAGTTAATCTTCTTGTAAAGTTTGTTTCTTCTTGCCTAGAGGCCATCAAACTCCAAATGGTGATGCAAATGGAACCTTGTATGCAAGCTTCTTTTTAGAAGGACCTTTAGATGGCACTCCTGAGGATTCCTAGCTGCCATCCCCATACCACGCCCATGATCAGCAGGAAGTAGCCAGACTGGTCATCATCCTCACTCCCTAATGGCAGTTAGGGTTACTACTCCAGAGGGGAAAATGAGACAGGAGACAGCTAGGAAAAGGCTAGACAGACAAACAAGCGGGTCCCCTTGTAACAATGTAGCAAACTCCTGGAAGGCCTCTCAGCCTCAGCATTGGTAAACAAGTTCCCTGTGAGCCTCTCAAGCTAGAGCTTAGATACTCACTGCTGGGATGGAAAATCAACCAATCAGCTCACCATTAGGCCCCTATCTCCTGCAAATTGGTCCTTTATACTGACCAATCGAAGAGCAACAGCTCACAGCTAATGCTAGCCAATCAGCTTGGACTTAGGGCTATATAAGCACCAGGTTCAGATTCCAGAGATGGGCAATCCCTTGGGGTCCCATCTAACTGTGGGAGCTTCTCTGCCCTCTTCATAAATCCTACTTTCTCACTAAAAAAAAAAAAAAAAAGATGTAGGAGTACATGAATAACTAGCTCCCAACAGTGAGAAACAGTAAAACACAGATAAAATAAAATAAAACATCATACTCTTTTATGGTACAGTGTCAGAGAGAGGTGAAAGCAAGGAAGCCTTGAGGAATTCCAAATAGTGCAGAGCTCTTCACAGGTCAGTACAGAGCCATACTGGAGGCAACCACTTGTGCAAGTGGGGGCAGGGCACTGATGGAGCAACTCTGCACAAAGGAAGGAAAACGGGAGCTTTTGGCTACAGTGGGCAGATGGAACAAGGCCCCAAACCTGAGGCAGGATGAGCTCCAAAGGAAAAGTAATTTTCTCATCCCGAGAAACCCTTCAGCCCACAGTTTTGTTTTGTTTTTTTTTTTTTGAGTTGGAGTCTCACTCTGTCGCCCAGACTGGAGTACAGTGGCCGCTCCTGGCCACCGCAGCCTCAACCTGCTGGGCTCCAGCGATCCTTCCGCCTCAGCCTTCTGAGTAGCCGGAATTACAGGCGCGCGCTACCATGTCCAGCTAATTTTTTGATTTATTGTAGAGATGAGGCCTCGCCTGCCCAGGGGGGTCGTCAGCCCAGATTTTTGTTGAGTACCCTGAACAGCAAAATGCTCATATATTAGGTGCACCACTGAATCATTTTTGACAAGTGCATATCAAGACACAGAATGTTTCCATCACCCCAGAAAATTCTTTTATGCCTTTTACCAATTTTTTCCTACTTCACCTCAAAGAAAAGGGTGATTTTTGTCACAGTGGGTTAGTTTTGCTGGCTTTAGAATTTCATGAGGTGGGATCGTGGTCATATTTTTTGTGCGTTTTTGTATCTGCTGCTTTCCCTCAGCATAATATTTTTGCAATTCATGTATGTCATTGTATGTATCCATAGTTCATTCTTTTTTTATTGCTGATTAGTGTTCTATTGTATGAATACAATACAATTGTCCATTCTCAGGTTTGTGGAAATCTGGGCTATTTCCAGTTTTTAGCTACTATCAGGATGCTATGAACAAATTTACCAAAGTTTTTGTGGTATATGTTTTTATTTTTCTTGGATAAATTCCTAGGAGTGAAATGATAGGGCTATAGAATAGATGTGTGTCCAACTTTTAAAGAAACTGTCAGTTCGCCAAAGTAGTTGTAATATTTTCTGTAAATATCAGCTACATATGAAAATTGCTGCTGCTCCACATCCTTGCCAAAATTTGGCATTGGCCATCTTTTTCATTTTGTTGTGATTGTTTTTCTAATTTGGTCTTGAGTCTCTGTCTGGAGAGTGGCCATAAATTATAGCCTTTCCCTGACCAGGCTCCAGGGGAGGTAGTTGTGGAAATTTACAGTGTGCCTTTCATGGGATACTTCTTTATCCTGCTAGATGGCCTCATACCTAAGTGTCCGACTGTGACCAGGTATCTCTCTCACGGGAAATGTTTATACTGGCAGATACCCTGTGGCTTATGTTGGAGCTCTGTCAGTTTATTCCCACTAAGATAGTCACTCTGTAGGAGAGCCTTTACCAGAAGGGTTAGATTTGGGTGTCAGTCAGGTGAGACCCATAGGCAGTACAACAAAACACGAAATAACAGAAGCATTTTATTGTAGAGTCACAATAGAAGAGGGGTGTCCCCCAGGCATGGCAGAAAATCTGGGGATTGCAGGGTGCTCAACATGGGGGAGTGAGAGGACAAAGGAAAGGACCTGTGAGACCAAAGCCTTTTTTGGGGTTCAGGACCTTACCTCAGCAGGTTTCTCATGGAGAGTTCTAACTGGTGGGTTTAGAGCAAGCAGGCACGCAAATTCTGTAAAGCCATGCTGTGAGAGGAAGTCACTGTCAGCGCAATGGATGTGAGGTGTGGGGGTAAGTGGGGCAAGTCAAGTAGGCTGTATCAAGCTGTTTCATATGAAGGTGGCCACTAGGAGGCAGCTGTATAACGTAAATATCTGGATTGACCATTGAGGAACTGAGAGGAAGTGGAGAATTGGAAACACAAGAGAGAATGAACACTTCTTGTATGAGAAAACTAAACTTGTATTCACAATGGATGCTGAGGCAACATAAAATTTTAAGAATTCACTATGCCATAGTGAGTGGATAGTGATATTTATTGTGGTGGAGTGTAATGACTAACAGCATCAAGTGTTTCTTTGTGTGCTTGATTGCCACTTGGCATGTCTTCTTTTGTGACTTGACTGTTCATGCCTCTTTCTCTTTTATTTTTTTTGAGTTGGAGTCTCACTCTGTCACCCAGACTGGAGTGCAGTGGCTGCTCCTGGTCACCACAGCCTTGACCTGCTGGGGTCTGGCGATCCTTCCGCCTCAGCCTTCTAAGTAGCTGGAACTACAGGTGCGCGCTACGATGCCCGGCTAATTTTTTGATTTATTGTAGAGATGAGGTCTCGCCAAGTTGCCTAGGCAGGTCTCGAACCCCGCGGGATCAGGCAATCCACTCACCTCAGCTGGGATTATAGGATAAGCCACTGACCCCGGCTTCTCTTTCTCGTTTTTAAAATTTTTGGTTGGGTTGTCTTTTTCATTATTGAGTTATAGGAGTTGTATATCTATTCTGGATGCTAGTCCTTTGCCAAATGTATGTGTTGCGAATGTTTTCTAAACAAAATTTTAGCAAATGGAATCCAATTATAAAAGGATAATACATCATCATAATCCGAAGTGGGGTTTACTTCTAGAATACAAGGTTGATTTAACAACAAGAAGTCAATATAATTTGCTATATTAACAAGTCCCCCAAAAAACCCCCTATGATTATCTTAATGCATGCAGAATAACTGACAAAATTCAACATCTATTCCTGATTTAAGAAAAGAAAACTCTACAATCTCAAAATAGAAAGGAATATTTTCAACATGGTGAACGGCATATATAAAGAACCTGCAGGTAACATCATACTTAATGGTAAAAAAGACTGAATACTTTACCCTTAAGATCAGAACAGAGCAAGGATGTCTGATCTTACCCCTTATATTTAACATTGTAACGACAGTTCTAGCCAGGGCCAATCAGCAAGAAAAGGAAATAAAAGGAATCCAGATTGGAAAGGTAGAAGTAAAATCTGTTGTTTTTCACAGACTACATGATTTTCAATGTAGAAAATCTGATGGAATCTACAAGAAAAGCTATTAGAGCTAAATGAGTTTAACAATGGTGCAGGATATAGGATTAACATATAAAAATCAATTGCATGTCTATATACTAGCAGTGAACAGTTGGAAACTGAAAATTTTTAAAATTCCATTAACCATAGTATCCAAGAAGATGAAACACTTAGGGATAAATTGTAAGAGGTGATGAATTGTGTGAAACCTGTGTGAAGCCTTATATATTAAGTATGACGAATTATATGAAATGTAATGAAACTATATTAAGTATGCTGAAACTGTATGCTGTGACCTCTCCCCTAAAACTTAGTAATTCTTGGAAACCCTGAAAGAAATGCCCTACTTGGGAGCACCAAGTGACTACGGTTAGATAAGTTAACCAGCTTTCTCTGTTTCTGTAACCCCCACTGGCAGTGTGTGAGTGTTGTTCGATAAGCCCCTTTCAAATTCTAGCAGGCTTTCTTTGTTTGAATTGTGGCAGGCAAGCCCCTCTTCTGGCAGGCTTTGTGTTGTTTGAATTTAAATTAAAACGGCCTTGTGGATTAGGCGGGCCTTTGCATATTTAAGAAAGGCCCCTGTCGCAGTGTGGTGCCCTCGCCTAAAGACTTGTGAGTCTTGTGGGTGGCCCTGGCCAGTCGAACCTGGCTAATAAACCTCTCTCTTGGTAAATTGTGTGTCGGTGCTGTGAATCAAATGCTCGGATCCCACATCAAAATCAGACAAAAGGAGTACAGAATCTATACAGCAAAAGCAAAATATCTCTGACAAATTAAAGAAGACTTCTGAGTAAACTGAGAAATATACTTGTTTGTGTGTCAGAAGACACAATATTATTGGTATATCAATTATCCTTAAACTAAGCTGTAGATTCAATGCAATTCCATTCAGAATCCCAGCAGGACTGGGATTTTGAGTGAGAGGTAGTCACTATCAATGCAGTGCATGCGTGGTGTGGGGACAAGTCAAGTAGGCTATACCTACAAATAGAATCATATGAAAATGTAAAGGGTTTGGGCACGGTGGCTCATGCCTATAATTCCAGCATTTTGGGAGGTCGAGGCTAGAGGATTACCTGAGTTTCAGGAGTTTGAGACCAATCTGGGCAACATGGCAAGACCTTATCTCTACAATAAATAAAAAAATTAGCTGAGCGTGGTATCTATACTCCCAGCTACTTGGAATGCTGAGACAGGAGAGTCGCCTGAGCCCAGCAGGTCAAAGATGTGGCAGCCATGATCGTGCCACTGCACTTCAACCTGGATGACAGAGTGAGACTCCAATTTAAAAAAAAAAAAGGAAAGAGAAAATACGAAGGACCTATAATAACCAAAGCAACTCTGAAAAGAACAAAGCTGGAGAGTTAACACTATCTGATTTTGAGAACTGTTATAAAAGTACAGTAATCGAAACAGTAAGGTACTGGCATAAAAATAGACACATTAGTGACACATAATATACAACCCAGAAATAAACCCATACATGTACAGACAACTGATTTTTGTCAAAGGCACACAAGGTAATGCAGTGGAGAAAAAAAATAGCCTTTTCAAAAAATAGTACTTCAAAAAGTGGCTATACACACACACACACACACACACACACACACACACACACACACACACACAATAACGTTGATTTTTATACCATGTAGAAAATTTAAGTATTTTAAGATCTGAATGTAAAATCTAAAACTATAAAAATTCTAAAGAAAAATGGGAATAAAATTCTTGGGACCTTGGGTTAAGCAAAGATTTATGAGATATATGACCAGAAATATAATCCATAAAAGACAAAAATTGATCCATTGTACTTCATCAAAATTAAAAACTTCTGTTCTTCCAAAGATGCTGTTAAGACAATGAAAAGAAAGGCCACACACTGGGAGAAAATAATTACAAAGCATATATCTCATAGAGGACTCATTTTCAGAATATACTAAGAACTCTCAAAACTCAACAAGAAAACAATCCAATTTTTTTTAAACTGGGAAAAATATTTGAAAACAGTTCTTCACCAAAGAAGATATGCAATTGAAAAATATGCATATTTTGGAACTTGAAAAGCTGTTCAACACTAGTAATTAGGGAAATGTAAAGTAAAACCGTAGTGAAGTACATACCTATTAGAATGGCAAAAATAAAAAAATAATCAACCATACTAAGTATTGGTAAGGATGTGGAGGAATTGCCACTCTTAAACAAACAATCCCTGACATACAATGGTTCAACTTATGATTATCTGATTTTAAGATGATGTGAAAGCTATACAGATTCAGTACGCTCCTCAACTCATGATGGGTTTATTTGGCTATTGTAAGTTAACTGACTTACAATACTTTGTTCTTGCCATGGATTTATTTGGACCTAACCCCATCAAGGATATTGCTGGTAGGAATGTGACTTTGGAAAACAAAGTAATGCATTAAACTTACACCTACTATATGATTTAGCCATTCTACTCTTAGGTATTTATCCAACAGGAAAGGAAATGTATGTCATTTCTGAGACTCTAATCAGAGAGAGAGAGAGAGAGAGAGAGAGACCACAAAGAGCCAGCTCCAATGCAAACACACGAGGGTCTTTATTCAGGCTCAAGTGTGGGCTCACGCATGAAGCCCGTAGAGGCTTCATGAACCAGAGCCCTGATTCACAATGGCAAGCAGTTTTTATGCACAATTACAGAGGGAGGGGAAAGAACTTTAAACTTGATTTTACATGATTGGGTAATTTCTCCTAATGGGTACGGGAACACTTGGTATTGGTTGGTGCCTTTCGTGGCTGTAACCTGACTGCCCGTGATTGACAGAAACCCACTTAACGGGCAGAGTGGAATGTCAGATAAGTTAGGTCCATACAGTCACTGCGTGTAAATTAACCTGAGCAGGCAGGTAAAGGGTTACATTAGCCCTTTAAGTTTGCTGATCCAGCCCAAGGTATGCTTAGGAAAGCTTGTTTGCTTAACATTTACATAACATAACATGGTCATTATGGGACAACAAAAGCCAAACTTAACAAAGTTTTAAATATGAATGCTGCAAACACATACAGTGAATGTGGGGTAGAAATTCATATAGTACTAATTCTGGGAAATTATAAAATATCACAAACGTTTTATAGCAAGGCGGTTTTGTGGTAAAAGTCTTTGTTCCCTTCAGGTTTACATAGCCACTGCGTGTAAATTAACACTGGCATGGAAGCAGGTGGTTTAAATCAATATAAAGCCCACCTAGAGAGGAGCTGGTGCCTCAGAGTCTACTGATAGTAAAGGAATGTCTGAAAGGGGCTTATCGCTTTAACTTTTACATCCCGTTGTAAAAGCAGAAGTCTGTATGGCAAATAGGACTGACAATGCTTAACCTAAGAGTTCTAAATACAAACACCACTTAAAACATTTTATATAACTACACAATCAGTCATGACATATGCCTAATTCTACGGGGTTGAGGTAGGATTTAAAGTACTAAGATTTCATAAAGTACAATGAACATGAGGTAGGAATACACAAAATATATAGTAAACATGAGGTAGGGATATATGAAATATAGTGAACTAAACACTACTTTTACAGCAAGTATGGCTTTTTAAGTTTCTTGGTTTCTTGGGTCTCTCAATAGCTCCTAAGTCTATTATTGTCCTCTCAATTACGAAGACTTGTATACTAATGTTCACAGCAACTTTATTTGTAATAGCTCCCAAATGGAAACAACGCAAATGTTCATCCACAGATAATTCAAAGTCCTCCTGTGGGAGGGCTTTGATGAGCTGCAGCTGCTGCAGAATGACAGGCACTGTGGCACTGACCACCAAAAGGGGCCAGGGACTGGTGGCCCAATGACTTGCCTGAGGCCCCCAAGCAGAAATGGGCCGAGGATGGTGGGGATGCCCCCTTTACCTAGCAGGCAGCCCTGGATTAGGCAAGAGGACGGGAAGGCAGCCATTGTTACCGAGCCAAGCCCCTTCAGCCCCTCTCCCAGTATGCCAGTCATGGAGAAGTTCTGCAGTGGACACAGGGTTTACTCACAGGCAGCCAAGAGAGGGAATAGAATAGCCCTCGGTCTGCCTCCCCAAAGATGGGGCTTAGGGATATTTATGGGAGAGGAGCAAGGTGGTCTGAGGCCTGGGGGAAAAGGGGACTGAGGGTAAGCAAGAGTGAGGCAATCTGCCGTCTGCCCAAGCCTACAACCTTCATGGCTCCTCACAGGGGCCTGTTCACAAAATGGTGTCTAGCACGTGCTGAGAGTGGAATTCCACCCTCTGGCACCAAAAGATCACCCATGTGGCGCTCATGGATTCAACTGAAGGCTGCCGGGTGGCACTGGACAAGATCTGCCTGTAAGTTCCTGGGAAACAGCGCGGGCAAGTGCCGCCACAGTGCCCATGCGTCAGAGGGGTCGTCCAGGAGGAGGCTGGTGGGGGGTCAGAGGTGGGTTGTGGAGCCCCGTGACTTTAGCTGGGCGCATTTTAAATCAACCGAAAGCCGGTGACCAAACACGAAGGAGGCATGTGAGGTGTGACGGCCTCACCTGGGTTCCAGCCCGGGGGGCCGCAGCGAGGCGGGTGCGCGCCGACGGCTAAGCGCTGTTCCTGCTGGGCGCAGGGCAGGGCTCGTTGGTGCCCGCAGGCGGCCCCTCGGCGTGGGCGTCCAGGACGGCTTCCTCCGGGAGCCGCCGGCAGGCCCAGGCTGCCAGGAAGGTCCGGGGCCAGGTCGCCATGGACTTACACGCGGCAGTCCCTGCGCAGGGCCACGGACTGAGGCGCAGCAATGCTCGGGCGGTGCCCACGGCACAAGCGATGCGCCCCCCGTGCCACTGCCTGAATCGGAGCTGGGACGCCCAGGTGCGTGGCGACCCATCTTTCCCAAGGGCAGCTGGTGGGAGCCAACCTTGAGCCACTGTGGCCAGTCGCTCCTTTTCTGGTCGGTTCTGGGGACCCCCACTAGGAGAAGCCAGCCCGTGCCTCCAGGTGCTCCGTCGGTCTGGTATTTGGATGCCCTGGAGCAGGCTGCTGCCAAAGGCAGGTATCAGCCGCATCAGGACCGACGTCCAGGACCTGCATCGTGGCCGACTACGCCCACCTAGTGGCCAGCCCCAGCGCTGTCGAAACGGACCGCTTGGCTTGCCGGTGTGCTATGTAGCTTATGTACCATATGCTATGTTGTCTCGCTATGTTGCTTCTGCTGGTCTCCAACTCCTGGACTCAAGCGATCCTCCCTCCTCGGCCTCCCAAAGTGCTGGGTTTACAAGGTGTGAGCCACTGCACCTGGCCTCAGAGTGATCATATGAAAACGATGTTTGAGACTATCCCTTCTCTGCTCAGTCTTCTGTAGTAAAAGAGCCAGATTGCCCCTAACCTCACATACTCTCTTCTCTTTTCTTCAATCTTTTTGTTCCATCCACTTCCTTATTGTTCACCAAATGAGGCCACTCCTTTCTCAAGAGTCCTCGCCATTCCCTTTGCTTGCAATCTGCATGTCTGGCTTCCTCTCTGCCTTTAGGTCTTTTCTTGCATATCATGGTTTCAGTAAAGCCTTCCCTAATTCTCCAACTTAAAATTGCAACCACTGCACTCCAGCCTGGGTGACAGAGTGAGAATCCTACTTTAAAAAAAATTGCAACCACCACCTCCATTATTTTCTGCCCCCTTTTCCTCCTTGACTTTTCTTCATAGCAGTTATTCCCACCTACATGCTACATATTCTACTTATTTTTCTTTTTTTATTTAAAGCAATATTTATTGAGAGGACAGAAAAGCTCCCACAGTGGGAGAGGACCCGAGGGGGTTGCCGCTATTTATTTTTCTATTGCATATTCCCCTCTAGAATGTAAGCTTTGTGAGGGCAGTGGTTTTGTTGTTTTTATTCACTACGTTATTCCCAGAGCCTACAACAATGTCTTGTATAGTAGGTGCTTTAATGAGTATTTATGGAATGAACCTAATTGTGCATCAAAAGTAGGCAAGATAAACAAATTGTGGTATACTCATTCGATGGTAGACTATATAACAGTAGAAATAAAGCTTCGCATACCCAAATGGATAAATCTTGCAATGATAAATACGTAAAGAAAAAAAAGCAAATTGCAGACAAACTCTGAAGGTATCAATAACATTTATATACATCCAAACATGCTAAGTAAGCAATGCTTTGCATTGCTCCAGAATACACACATGTTGCAAAGTTTCAGGAAACCCGAGAATAACATGTCACATTCAGGATAGTGGCCAGCTCTGGAGGAAGGGGGGTGCTAGTTACTTGACTACTGATAACCCTACAACCCAACTTATAAAATGCCTTACTTGTTCTAAGTACTGTGCCCTGTAGTCCCCCTCTCTTTATCTTTCATTCTCATCATTTGGCTATGAGGAATTGGAACTAGCTGGAGCCCTTCATGTGGCATAGAGTGACCACTCTTTGGGCATCTCTCAAAGGAAGTGCATGTCGGGGAGAACCCAGATTCTCTCACTGTGCTAGTCTTCCCACTTGGAAACCTCAGTGGTAGTTCAAACATAGCCCAGACTCCCATAATAGGTGCATCCAAGATGGTGGTATGGCCCAGTGTCTCCCACTCACAGCACACTGTGTTAACTGGAGTGGGAAGGTGCTTGGGCCAGAGGAGAGCAATATCTTCACATACCTGTAACCCATTTCTACCCACCAAGGCCCTTGGTGAACAGCTCTGTGTTGAGGCCACCTCTATGCCCTGCCTTGCTCTGGACTTGAGCTATATCACAGCCCGTGGTGCAAAATTTGGAACGTACTGCCTGTTGGCTTTCCTTTTGTTTTTTGAGTGGAGGTTTCACTCTGTTGCCCAGGCTGGAGTGCAGAGGCACGCTCACAGCCACCACAGCCTCAACCTGCTGGACTCAAGCAATCCTTCCATCTCAGCCTTCCAAGTAAGTGGAACTACAGGCGTGTGCCACCACACCCCACTGATTTTTTGGTTTATTTTAGAGATGTAGTCTTGCCAAAATACCTGGGCTGGTTTTGAACCTCTGGGCTGAGGCAATCCTCTTGCCTCCACCTCCCAAAGTGCTGGAATTACAAGCATGAGCCACCACGCCCTGCTGGTTCTACATTTAAAGTATTAGCATATGCACAATCCAGGCTGGGTGATAGAGACTCTGACTCAAAAACAAAAACAGGTGCATGATCCAGCCACTGACCACCACCACTCTGATCCAAGCTGCCATCATCTCCCACCTCCATCACTGCTTTGGTTCCACACATCACTCGTCTCCTTCCCTCGATCTATTAGTCTATTCTCTACACAGAGACCAGAGTGATCCTTCAGTGGGGCCAAACCTGTCACTGCTCTGCTCAGAACCCTGACATAGCTCCCCATTTCACTCAGCCGGAACCCTCATGATGCCTCCAACCTTCTCTGCAGTCTGGCCCCCTCATGTGTCTTTGACCATCATGCTGCTCCTCAAACTGCCTAGGCAGGCCCTCACCCCGCCCAGTGCTTTTGTTCTAGTTTCTCCCTCCCCCAGAAGGCTCATCCCTCAAATATCTGGATGGCTTGCTCTCTCACTTCCTTCTTTGCTCAGATGTTACCTCAGTGAGGTGACTCCGACCTACCCTTAGCATTTAATACTGCCACTTGCCCTTCCCATCCCAGCATGAAATAACTGTTTCTGTTCTACTTATTCTTTTTTTCCAAAGCAAACATTGCTTTCCAACAGCTCTTTAATTTACTACCTTTTGTTTATTGTCTATCCCACAGCCAGGAACAGACTGTGGCACAACGCAAGTGCTTCATAAATGTTTGCTGACAATTGAGTGAAGCCATTTGCCAGGTTAGTTCTCAGAGAATGAGGCACTTCTGGGAGGCCTTCATTTTGCTGCTGTTTCCAGGGAATGGGGCAATCCTAAGGCAGAGATCCTCTCTCCTGGCAGGTGCCAGACATGCCCTGGCCTCGCCTGTCCCCTCTCAGGGGTCAATAGCTTCGTGACCTCTTCTGGTTGGAAAGAGGAGGCCTAAGGGCTCACCTTCCTCTCTGTTCCCTAGTTCTGCTAGGTTCCCCAGTATCCAGTGACACCCAAGTGAGATAGTGGAGCTTTTCTTCCAACTGTTCTCTTCTATTGCTTTTCTCCCTTCTGCCCTACCTGCCTTTTAATTCACCCATCCATTATCACGCAGGAGATACTTCTAGAAACTGGGGCTACAAATGAGGGAGCAGTCACCCCTTTTTGACATTTTAATTGAAATACAATGTAGCTACATTATAGTACACTGATACTAAGTGTACACCTTGATAAATTCTTAACATGCATATACCTGTGTAACCCATTTCCAGGCTCCAGAAGATTCCCTTGTGCCTCTTCCTAGTCAATGTCCCCATCCCAGGGGTAAACTTCCATCACCATGGATTACTTTTCCTGCACCTGAACTTCATATAAGTGGGGTCATATAGTTTTTTTGTGTGTTTTTTTTTTTTGAGTTGGAGTCTCACTCTGTCGCCCAGACTGGAGTGCAGTGGCTGCTCCCGGCCACCACAGCCTCGACCTGCTGGGCTCCGGCAATCCTTCCACCTCAGCCTTCCAAGTAGCCAGAATTACAGGCATGCGCTACCACGCCCGGCTGATTTTTTTTTTTTTTTTTAATTGTAGAGATGAGGTCTCGCTGCCCAGGCAAGTTTCGAACCCGTGGGCTCAGGCAATCCACTCACCTCAGCCTCCCAAAGGCGTGGAATTACAGGCTGAGCCACTGAACCCGGCTGTCATACAGTTTTTTAAAATTTTATTTATTTTTGTTTTAGAGACAGGGTCTCATTCTGTTGCCCAGGCTGGCATGCAGTGGCATGATCAATAACTCACTGTAATCTCAAACTTCTGGGTTCAAGTGATCTTCCTGCCTCAGCCTCCCAGTATTTACTTCATACACATTGTTGTGTGGCTGCATGGTTCATTCTTTTTACTGCTGAGTAGTTTTCCATTAAATAAATATATCAAAATTTCTTTATCCATTTTCTTGGCAGTGGACATTTGAGTTATCTATTTCAAATGAGGCTATAATGAATAATGCTGCTGTGAGCATTCTTGTATATATATTTTAATGGACAGATGTTTGCTATGCTTTTGAACTCTGTGGCTGTACAAGGAAGACTATTCAAAGTAAAGGGAACAGCAAGTGTGAAGTCCCTGAGACAGGAATCGGCTTGCCCTGCTGGAGGAGAGCTAGAGGCCTCCTGGCTGGAGCCCAGGAGTGGGCAGGAATGATAGGAGATGAGCTTGAAAGACTAAGGTTGGGGGTAAGGTGGGACAGAAGCCAGTCTGCTGAGTTGTCTTTTCTTCTTTTTTTTTTCAGTCAGAGTCTCACTCTGTCATACAGTGCATGATGATGGCCTTGATCTCCTAGGCTCAGGTGATCCTTCAGTCTTAGCCTCCTACAGCCATGTGCCACCATGCCTGGATAATTTTTTGACTTTTTTGTAGAGTCGAGGACTTTCTATGTTGCCCAGGCTGGTCTCAAACTCCTAGGCTCAAGTAATCCTCCTGCCTCAGCTTCCCAAAGTGTGGGATTACAGGCATGAGACACCACACCGGCCTCCTGCTGAATTTTCTATACTGAACTGGAGGTTGAATTTTACTCTGTAACAGGAAGCCAGTACACAATGTGAGCAGGGGATTTCCTCTGTCTTTCTGCCTGGACTCACCTCCCTGCCGACTGGTACTCCACCCACCACCTTGCCCCTTCCATGAACTTTTCTCCCTCTGAAAGAGCTACTCCCTCTACCCACCCACAGTGAGTGCCAATACCACCCACAGAAGCCTGACCCACAGGCCTGCTTCTTTGAACAGCTCTGCGTCTCTAGTGGAAACATCCCCAGGATCTCTCCTGCCCACTGCTCACTCAAGTCTTGACTGCTAAATGGCCACTCTGCCTTTGGTCTCACCCTTACTGTCCTGTTTCTACATTAGCTGCCTGATTAATTTGTTCAAACTCACATATACTGTTACCACTTTCCAAAACTTTTCAGTGGTTCCCTGTAGTTTGTCATAAAAACCAAATCTCTCTTCACTCCCTACTTTTCCTCCAACTGTTGTCAATCTGACACTATCCATGCCAGCAACTTTAAGCCATTTACTTAATCTCCTAACATTCTCCTTCCTAAGCCTTTGCACACACTTTTTTTTTTGAATTGGAGTATCACTCTGTTGCCCAGGCTGGAGCACAGTGGCACACTCACAGCCACCACAGCCTCGACCTGCTCAACTCCGGTGATCCTTTCGCCTCAGCTTTCCAGGTAGCTGGAACTACAGACACATGCCACCAGGCCTGGCTAGTTTTTGTGATTTATCATAGAAACGAGGTCTCACCAAGTTGCCCAGGCTGGTCTCAAACCCCTAAACAATCCTCTTGCCTCAGCCTCCCAAAGTGCTGGGATTTCAGGCTGAGCCACCGCTCTTCACACACTCTTTCCTCTGCCTGGACAACTTCTTCCATCTGTCAGAAACCCAGCTTAAATGTCTCTCATCAGTCAATGCCTTTTCTGGGAATACCTTTCCCCTTCCTCACAGAACTGACCCTTTGTTTCTCTGAAACCCATGCAGGAATACATACACATGCCACTCCTGAGCCACTTTTATTGCATTTGTTCCCTGTCATACTCCCTATACTGTGGATCCTCACAGGTCACAAACAAGTCTAACTTGCCTCGGACACCTCCACACCTGGCTCACATGCTAGGCACTCAATAAATGCTCAAGTAGGGTGGTGCATTAAAAGCGGATCTCCCAGTGTGGTGCTGAGCATGAGAAGGCACCCAGCCCAGATCAGAACCTAGGAGCAGTGGAAAGGAAGGTGGAGAAAAGAACAGAGAAAGGAGTGAGGAGGGCAGGGTAGGGGTATAGGGGAGAGAGCAAAGAAGCCCTGGGTGAGGGTCACCCCCAACACGGGCGAGGAGGAGGCTGGAGAGCACCCCAAAGTGGTGTCAATGAGTCCTCCATGGGAGACCCTCCAGGGTCAGCAGAACTGGAAGTCAGGGGCAGTGCCCAGAACTCTCCTCTTTTTATCCTCTATGTCAGTGCTCTTGAGCAGTGGCTTAGAAAGGCAGTGGCCAAGGTTTCTTGGCCGTGATCCCTGCACCCCTCAGGAAATACTGACACCAGGAAAAGTCACAAAACAGGTCGACGATCACCTGTGCGCCCATAAAGCTCTGCCATCTGGAAAGAGGTTTGGGAACAACCCGGATGTTCTCATCACAGGGCTTCCTAGATGAGGGAGGCGCTAAAACTCGGTTTCTCTTTTTTTTTACTTTTTGAGCCGGAGTCTCCCTCTGTCGCCCAGGCTGGAGGGCAGTGGCACGCTCACGGCCACCGTAGTCTCGACCTGCTGGGCTCAGGCGATCCTTCCGCTTTAGCCTTCCAAGTAACTGGAACTACAGGCGGTTGCCACCACATCCGGCTCATTTTTTAATTTATTGTAGAAACGAGGTCTCGCCAAGTTGCCCAGGCTGGTCTCGAACACCCGGGCTCAGGTCATCCTCTTGCCTCCGCTTCTCAAAGCGCTGGGATGGCAGGCGTGAGCCCCCGGCGTCCGCTGGCTTCCCACCTTCTAAAGAGGGCGCGGCCGGGCGCGGTGGCTCAGCCTGTCATCACAGCACTTTGGAGACCGAGGCGCGTGGATTGCCTGAGCCCGCGGGTTCGAGGCTAGCCCGGCGACTTGGCGAGACCTCGTCTCTGCAATGTATCAAAAATTAGCCAGGCGTGGTAGCGCGCGCCTGTAGTATCGCCTGAGCCCGCAGGTCGACGCTGGGGTGGCGGTGAGCGTGCCACTGCACTCCAGGCTGGGCGACGGAGTGAGACTCCAACTCAAAAAAAAAAAAAAAAAAGCGCATTTTGGGACTGGGTGAAAAGACCGCTCAGGCCTCGTCAACATTCCGCTCTGCCGCGTGGCGCCATTTCATGGACGGGCACACAGAGGCTTACGGAGCCGCCGCTCGCTCAGGCGCTCCCCAGGCTGACGGCGCGGCGGAGGAGGCTGGTCAGGAGACCACCGCCCACTTCGCCGCGCACCCGGATTCCAGGGGCCCAGACCCGGTCCGGCGCTGCGGAGGCGAGACGCCGCGCGGAGAGGCTGGACTTCCGTCCTATGGCGCCCCTGCCCGGTGCCGGAAGTGCGCCTCCCGGAACTACAACTCCCAGCAGGCCCCGCGGCGCCTCCCGGTCGACGTCGGGGGAGCGGCCGCCATTGTCCGCGGCCGAGCTGTGGCCTTCGCCGCGCTCTGGGGTCGGCGCTGCGGTCGCCTGGGGCCGGAGGGTCGGGGTGCAGGCGCGGAGAGGCGGTGCCCACGGGCCGGGCCGGCGCGGCGCCGGGGCGCGTCCCGCGCCTGCCGTTTCCGCGCCGGCGTCGCGCTCCCGCCTCGGGGCGCGCGGCCTCGTCGGACGCTGGTGAGCCCTGCACGGCGGGCCTTTGTCCCCGAGGCCGCGTCGGGCTCCAGGCGAACGGCTGGGCCGGACGCCCCGGCGAGGCGACCTCGAGCCAGCTGAGTCGCCTTCGAGGAGCGAAGAGCGGTGGCCGCGAACCTGGTAAGGCCTGCCGCTGGCCGGGACGAGCTTCGGCATCGTGTCCGCCTCGGGGGCTGCGGCGGGAATCTGGGAAGCAAGAGAACAGGGCGCCTCTGAGGCCGTTAATAGGAATAGTAACGCCCTTTTCTTTCCAGCTGGCGTTTCTCATCGTGCCTGGTCACACAAAGGGCTGCGAAGTACGTCAAACGTGGGCTGGAAGCAGCCCGGGTTCCTTCAAATATGCAGCGACTAGGGAACTTTGTCGAGTTGCAAACAACGGTGCACAGTACAGTTTGCCGACTTTGCGTTTTGGCGCAGATCCCGATGCTCCCGAGGCCTAATGGGTGTCCGAGTGCTTTATACATATACTTAGAAATCTGTCCGAGAGATCGCGGGTCTTGAACAAGACTTGGGGAGTTAGCGGTTTGGGTCCCGCACCCATCTCTGACTCCTCCACACGAGGAGAGGACGGCAGTCTTGGGCTGATTAGGTCTTGCAAGTGGATTTTTTACTTTTGGAGGTAAATGTACATAACATAGTTTTCACAACTTTAGCCATTTAAAGTGTACACTTTAAAATGTTTTGTTGTATGTTCATAAAGTTGTGCAACCATCACCACTCTGTTCTAGAACATTTTCATCACTCTCTCAAATAAACCACTGCACTATTAAGTAGTCATTCGCCTTTCTGTCTTCTCCCAGCTTTAGGCAACAACTAATGGATCAAGATTGCAAGTGAATTTTACAATAATTTGTGTCAAATTAGCTAACATGGTGACTGACTGTCTCTTGGGAATGACTGACAAGTTTTTGCAGGATACAGGATCTCACTCTTTTTTCAGCTTATGCAAGTTATCCTTCATTTCTCTCCAGGAATTCTGTCATATGTTTGATATGTAAATTCTATATACTTATAATACTTATTAGGACTTTTGTTGCTTCTGCGGATGGGTTCCCTTCTTTGTTCCCACAGAATCTTCTGTAAGAAAGGACCAGTTTTGTCTTTCTCCACTTCTGTCACCAGGTTGGGGATTGCAGTGCTCCAGGGCAGGTGCCTGGTCAGTCTTTGAGATGGCATCTATCAACCCGTGGACCTCCTGGGGTGAGTCCAAATCCTGCTTCTTCTGGGCCTCCTGCTAGCCATTATCTGTTGTAGCCATGGGTCAGACCTGGGGAGGGGCCGGGGGCTTTTGGGAACTGCAGAGATCCTGTCTGACTTGGTACAGAGTTAGAACTGATTGATAGTAAAGGAGGAAATTGTTGGTGTAAAAGACAATGTAATTTATGTATTTTATTATATTTAAACATTTTTTTGTAGATTAAAGGTCTTGCTATGTTGCCCAGGCTGGTTTTGAACTCCTGGGCTCAAGTGATTCTCCTGTCTTGGCCTCTCAAAGTGCTGGGATTACAGGCATGAGCCAGCATACCTCGACAATTTATGTATTTTATAATAGTCTCCGAGAAGTGTTATTAGCTGTAAGAGGTTTTCTGGTGATTTGTGGGTTTTCTTTTTTTTTTTTTTTTTGAGTTGGAGTCTCACTTGGTTGCCCAGACTGGAGTGCAGTGGACGCTCCCGGCCACTGGAGCCCAGAGACTGACACTGGGGTGGCCGTGAATTTGCCACTGCACTCCAGCCTGGGCGACAGAGTGAGACTCCAACTTTAAAAAAAAAAAAAAAAAAAAGGGAAACTGATAAAAGAGAATAAAAAATGTCTTACTTTTGTATTTTCTATAATTTTAAGAAAATGTTAAGCTGAGCAGTGGCTCACACCTGTAATCCAACACTTTGGAAGGCCAAGGTGGGAGGATCATTTGAGTCCAGGAGTTCGAGACCAGTCTGGGCAGCATAGCATCCTCATCTCTACAAAAAAAAAAAAATTAGCCAGGCTTGGTGGCTTGCACCTGTAATTCCAGCTACTCTGGAGACTGAGGTGGAAGATTGCCTGAGCCAAGGAGGTCAAGATTTCAGTAAACCGTGATCATGACACTGCACTCCAGCGGGGGCAACAGAGTAAGACTCTGACTCAGAAAATTAAAAACAATAACAGCCAGGCTCGGTGGCTCAGCCTGTAATCCCGCGCCTTTGGGAGCCTGAGGTGAGTGGATTGCCTGAGTCTGCGGGTTCGAGACCTGCCTGGGCAGCGAGACCTCATCTCTACAATAAATCAAAAAATCAACTGGGCGTGGTAGCGCATGCCTGTAATTCCGGCTACTTGGAAGGCTGAAGCGGAAGGATCACCGAAGCCTAGCAGGTCGAGGCTGCGGTGGCTGGGAGCGACCACTGCACTCGTCTGGGTGACAGAGTAAGACTCCAACTCAAAAAAAAAAAAAAACAATAACAGTGTAATAGTCTGATGTCAGTGGTGCGTTTTAATCTTTTTTTTTTTTTTTTTTTGAGTCAGGGTTTCACTCTGTCACCCAGGCTGGAGTACAGTGGCACAGTCACAACTCACCACAGCCTCTATCTCTAGGCTCAGGTGATCCTTTTGCCTCAGACTCCCAAGTAACTGGGACTACAGGCACATGCCACCACACTCAGCTAATTTTTTGGTGTTTTGTAGAGACGAGGTCTTACTATGTTGCCCAGGCTGATCCCAAACTTCTGGACTCAAGCAGTTCTCCTGCCTTGGCCTCCCAAAGTGCTGGGATTATAGGCGTGAGCCACCACGCCCAGCCTGTTTTATCTTTAAGTAAGGTTTCATTTACTAAAGACATCGCGAGAGTATTGTACTGCTCACATTCTTAAAATTTTAATTATTATTTTCTGTGGAGATGGGGTCAGGCTGGTCTTAAACTCCTGGCCTCAAGTGCTCCTCCTGCCTTGACCTCCCAAAGTGCTGGGATTAGAGGCATGGACCACTGTGCCGTTTTACTGGTTTTTTTTCTTTTTTTTTGAGTTGGAATCTCACTCTGTCGCCCAGACTGGAGTGCAGTGGCCGCTCCGGCCACCACAGCCTTAACCTGCTGGGCTCCGGCAATCCTTCCGCCTCAGCGTTCCAAGTAGCTGGAACTACAGGTGCGCGCTACCACACCCGGCTAATAATTTTTTGATTTGTTGTAGAGATGAGGTCTCGCCAAGTTGCCCAGGCAGGTCTCAAACCCGCGGGCTCAGGCAGTCCACTCACCTCAGCCTCCCAAAGGTGCGGGATTATAGGCTGAGCCACCGAGCCCGGCTCCGTTTTACATTTTTAAGAAATTAGATAATGTTATTTTATCAGATACACCTCCAGCCTTTAAAAGGGGTCTGTTTTGGGTTTTGTTTTATAAATAGAAATGATGTTTCACTTTGTTGGCCAGACTGGTCTCAAACTCCTGGCCTCAAGTGATCCTCCTGCCTCGGTCTCCTAAAGTGCTGGCCAGGTTCTGTTTTTAATTGTCCTGTGGCTGCATTTTATCAATGTACTTTCTTTTTTTTTTTTTTTTTTTTTTGAGTTGGCGTCTCACTCTGTTGCCCAGACTGGAGTGCAGTGGCTGCTCCCAGCCACTGCAGCCTCGACCTGCTGGGCTCCGGCGATCCTTCCACCTCAGCCTTCCAAGTAGCCGGAACTACAGGCACGCGCTACCATGCCCGGCTGATTTTTTGATTTATTGTAGAGATGAGGTCTCACTGCCCAGGCGGGTCTCGAACCCACGGGCTCAGGCAATCCACTCACCTCAGCCTCCCAAAGGCGCGGGATTACAGGCTGAGCCACCGAGCCCGGCTATCAATGTACTTTCTAACAGTGATTTTCCTGTATGAATCTCCACTTCCGGTATGAATCCAGCTTATGTTGGATTTGTTTACATACCCTTAGGCTCTGTTAGTGGAATTTTGTCATACCCATCAGTGAGTTAGTTTCCTTTCCCATTTTGTCACTTTTAATCTCTAGATTTGGTGTCATAGTCCTAACTTTGTTCTTCTGTGCAGGTGTCCTTACAGACCAGTCTTGGGGCATGGCAGCTGTTGACCCATGGGCCTCCTGGGGTGAGTCAAGAGCCTGTGTCCCCATCAACCTTGTTGTGGTCTTTCCTTGTGGTGATCTGGCACAGCTGGGGATTGGAAGTGGGGACTGAGTGGGGCTTTAGGGCAGGGGGTTTGTGGTCCAGATCTCTCTCTACAGAGCTGGAACAAGGAGGATCAGAAACTCTAGTAAGGGATAAGGTGATGATCTCAAGGACAGGATCCATGAGCACTCATTTATGGCCATTTAGGATTTAGGCCAGAAGGGCTGTGAGCAAAAACTGCTTCTCAAAGGTGGTACTGTATAGCGGAGGTCCCCAACCCTGAGCCATGGACTGTTAGTGGTTTGTGGCCTGTTAGGAATTGAACCGCACAGCACGAGGTAAGCAGTCAGTGAGAGGAGCTCTGCCTTTTGTAAGGTCAGTGGCAGCATTACATTCTCATAGGAGTGCAAACCTATTGTGAACTGCGTGTGTGAGTGATCTATCTATTGCACACTCCTTATGACAGTCTACTGCCTGATGTTTTTCCCCACCCCCCGCCCCTGGTCTGTGGAAACCAGTTTCTGATGCTAAAAAGGTTGAGGACCAATGTTATATAGCATAGGGGGTCAGTGAGAGATTCATGTGTTCAGACACTTAACTAATCTCTGGGCCTTAATTCTTTCACCTATAGAATGAGGAAGTGGATCTTTTCCTTTGATCAAGGGGCAGGGGCAGGCCCTTCTCAGCCCACCTCAGTGAAGGGCTTATGTGGGTCAGCTTCTGGCAGGGAGAGCTGCCTCCGTGACTTCTTTCTCCTTCTTTAGCTCTGTATCCTCAGAATACTGCTTGGCACGTTGAGGGGAGCCCGGAGGAGGAGAGGAGGGCCACCAGGCTCCCAACAGCCCAGGTCCAGGTGAGATGGGGTTTCCACCTATTCCTGAAGTGCTGCCCTGCTCTCAGGGATGTGTGTCCAGGTTACCCCTGGCCATTCCAGTTGAACTAGTTCCTTAATTTAGAACAGCTGGAGTTTGGGGAGAGAAGGAATCAGCTTTGGAAGTTTAGGTCGTTTTTAATGACTTGGAGCCTTGCTGTCAACCAGCCTGTCCACAGTGTCTCTGACTGTCCTGGGTTTTTGTAGAGGATAAGGGACAGCCCTTTTGACTGGTAGCTCCTTCCTCTTCCTTCCTCCCACCTTCGTTCATATATTCAGTGCCTGATTTAGGCTCATGCTGTGCAGTGAGCTCCATGCTTGCTGGGAAAGGAACAAGGACAGCCATGAGCTTCTACCCTGAGGAGCTACCAGACCCTCTCCAGGGTATTCACTCAGCTAATGATGCCTGCTGTGGCAGCACATGCAGTGTGGGACATGAGAAGGCTGAGACAGTAGGGAGGGCCCAAGCCCTGGAGGAGGAGTTCAGTCCAGTGGATGCCCTGGGAGATGGGACAGAGTCTACGGAGAGTAGCTGGGATCCTTTTGCTAAGGAGGGGGAGGCTGCCTAGGAGATCTGGATCAACAGGTGAAAGAATGCATCAGCCAGATGGAAACAGCCTGGTGAGCAGGAGTCTGGCCTCCTGCAGCAGTACAGGGTGTGTTTGAGGGGCTGGTTAACATAATATATGACCAGTGTTTGGGCAAGGATTTATTGCAGTTAGATTTTAGGCTGGAGAGGCCAGGATGAACTCAGCCAGGGCCTGAATGCCTGCTGCAGAGTCAGGACTCTGTCCTGGTGATATAAGGAACCTCAGAAATGATGGGAGCAGGAGGCACCAGAGTACAGAATGTAGCCAGTAAGATTCCTTGACAGTTGTGGGAAGAAGTGGGCTGTGTGAAGCAGGCTCATGTTTCACTCTTCAGTCTGACCAGGGCCTGGGAGCTAGGGAGGAGAGTAAGATCAGGGAGGTATAAGGAAATCAAAGCAGAGGCACAGGGTGGCTCCTGAGAGAAATAGAACACTGGAGTTGATGTGGGGAGGTGGTATCTCCCTCCTTTCCTGCCTAGCCTCTTCACCAGTGGCAGGCACTTTTAAAAAGCTTCTTTTGGAGCTGGGCTAGGTGGCTCAGCCTGTAATCCCGCGCTTTGGGAGGCTGAAGTGAGTGGATTGCCTGAGCCCACGGGTTCGAGACCCACCTGAGCAACTCAGCGAGACCTCATCTCTACAATTAAAAAAAAAAAGCTTCTTTTATAACAGCTTTATTGAGGTAATATTTACATACTATAAGGCTTACTCTTTTAAATATAAGTATACTATTTGGTGGTTTAGTCACTCACTGTTCCCTTTATCCCTGCCCCTGGTAACCACTAATGTACTTCTGTCTGTGGATTTGCCTATTCTGGACATTTCACATAAATGAAATCATATAATATGCCACAGCCTTTTGTGTCTGACTTTTTTCACTTAGCGTAATGTTTTCAAGGGTCATCTGTGTTGTAGCTTGCATTAGTATTTTATTTCTTTCAATGACTGAATGGTGGTCATTTTTAACTTTATGTTTCAGTTTTTTAGGGTTTTCTCCATGTCTCTAAATGGGGAATTTTTAGTTTTTCCTAATTCATCAAATTTCCATTCTTTTCATCCTTACTATGAAAGATGAGGAAAAATAGTCTCATTACTTAGGTTTTTTAAATTTGTAAGTTATTGAATCAAGCATATTTGAGAAACTGTAATGTGCAAAAATATTTAACATCTCTACTTACCTTTATACCTTCCTCAAATTAAAATAAATTAGTAAAACCTCCCACAGTTTCAAAACTGATGAGTGAATTACATCATAACTCTGCTGTTCCCGCTTGACAGTTGTTGCCATTCCCTGAGAAGCAGAGAGGCCTGAACCACATGATACAGGGTAATCGATGTGTTGCATCAGAACTTGGGTGTCTGTGAGGTTTGCTTCTGTTACAATGTAGTCATTATTAGGTCCTGTAACAGAATCATAGGCAGTGAAGGCAGGCTAGCTGAAAGACAGGCCTGAGTCAGTATCTTAGGAGCTACAGTTAACTGTAAGACGGGCACAGTAGCTCATGCCTGTAATCCCAGCACTTTGGGAAGCTGAGGTGGGAGAATTGCTTGAGGCCAGAGTTTGTGACCAACCTGGGCAACAAAGCAAGACCCATCTCTATGAAAAATAAAATTCGCTAGGTGTGATGGCATGTACACAATGTAGTCCCAGCTACTTGGGAGGCTGAGATGGGAGAATTGCTTGATCCCAGGAGTTTGAGGTTACAGTGAGCTATGATCACATTATTGCACTCCAGCCTGAACGAAGAGTGAGACCCTATCTCTTAAAAAAAAAAGAAAGAAATTAGCTGTAATAAATACTTCGAAGAAGCCTGTTACTCATTGTACTGCACTCTGCTGTTATTTTATGTGAGGGTTTCTGAGAATTATCAAAGTTAATGCTGAGAAAAATAAAACAATTAAAATAACAACACCCTCCATGTCTGAAGAGTTGTGATTTCTGAGAACATTTTCCTGGCCCTCTCCTCACACTCACTTTGGATTTTTCCCTGTAGAAAACTTGGACTCGAAACATGGGTTTTTGAGATCTTCAGAAACACAAAGGAGCCTACATCACTTTGTTGTTCCCTGCAAGTTAAATCTTTATTTAAATAAAATACCTACCTGGTGAAAACATCAAATGCTGTCATCCCTCATTATCTGAATAGTCTGTTCTTGGAAGTGTGTTGAATAGTGAGGTATTAGCAGCATAAGCCTGGGTTTCACTATTCTGAGGAGTAGGGGGAAATAATAATTGTGATAATATCCCAGTCCATCTAAAAACCCCAACCAGCCTCTCCAAATACGGAAACACTCTTGAAGCCTTCTGTAATAGTGGAATTCCTACCAAAGAGGCCATCTGAATTGTCCCAGGTTCCAAATAGGGGACAGCTATCAGGGTACTCAGATAATGAGCAATTGGGCAAGATTCTCTCAGCAGACATCTGAGCACCCTTGGTCTCTACTCCTTCAGACCCTCATAGAGTTTCAGTGTGTCTGGTATGTTAGCAGATTCCTCAACATGCTCTAGAGTGCCTAGATAAACACATACATATGTACGAAGTAATGTGTGCAAGAATGTTGACAAGAATTTGGGTGAAGCACTTGTAAATCATCCTAGGATATGATTGCAAAGTGCAAATGCAACTCCTAAGTGCTACTTTGACTTGAACCCAAGAGCTCACTCCTTTCTGGGGGTGGGACCTTTCTCTTTCCTGCACCCGGACCTCTCAGTGTCAGTTAACATTGAAGCTCCTACCTTTGGAGGGTCCCTCATCACAGCTGGTAAGAAGGGGTGCCTGTCTTGCACTGTCTCTTCTAGTCTCTTGGTTTTGTGTTTTCCTTTGCAATCCTGGTGGAAGTGTTTACTGTAATTCCGTAATAGAAAAGTATAAACGGTAATCAAGCCAGTAGCATCCCTGTCACTGAATGAGCAATTAATGTTTTGTCATATGTAATATATACATATTTTACATAGTTCTCAATCACATTGTCTTAAGGCAATATTTGTCTCATAGATTCTGTTTTTACATAGCGAATTTACTTTCATATTCAAACTTAGGTAATAAACTATACACAACAGCTCCACAGTCTATTTTTTGAACAATTTTTTCTACATGTAGTTTTTCTGTAGATTTCTTACTACTGTGAGGTCCATCCTTGTTGCTGAATACTACAGATAGGTCAGGTTCATTCTGTTTACACTGCTGGGTAGTAACTGTCAAAGGAGTGCACCTCTGTATTCATCTTTTGGATAGACTTTTAAGTCCTTTCCTTCATCATTTTTGCTGTTCCAGCCAAAGCTGTGTGAATATTCCTGTAGTTTAGTTTCACTCTGTGCATGTTTATCTAGTTTTTATCTAGGCATAACACTAGAAGCACAGTTTAACTTGGTTTTAAAGTGTGTATATTTTCATTATTACTAATGCTGCTACATGGCTCTCCAAAGGGGTGAAGCCACTTCTCAGTTCCCACTCTGGGAAAAAGTGCTCATTTCCCTGTACCTTTGTCAACACTTCACATCATCAGGTCTTTTCATTTTTTGCTTACATCAAGACCAAAAAGGTATATTGCATGACTTTAATTTGTATTTTCTTGATTGCTGGTGTGAGGCTGAATATCCTTTGATATCTTTTTTTTTTTTTTTTTTCTTGAGTTGGAGTCCCACTCCATTGCCCAGGCTGGAGTGCAGTGGCATGCTCACGGCCACCCCAGCATCGACTTTCTGGGCTCCGGCGATTCTTCATCTCAGCCTTCCAAGTAGCTGGAACTACAGGCGCGTGTTAACCACTCCCAGCTAATTTTTTTATTTATTGTAGAGATGAGGTCTCACCATATTGCCCAGGCTGGTCTTGAACCCACGGACTCAGGCAATCCTCTTGCCTCGCCTCCTAAAGTGCTGGGATTACAGGCTTGAGCCACCGCACCTGGCCTCCTTTGATATCTGTTTTTTGTTGTTGTTGTTTTGAGTTGAAGTTTCACTCTGCCGCCCAGACTGGAGTGCAGTGACGGCCCCCGGCCACCGCACCCTTTGACCTGCTGGGGGCTCCGGTGATCCTTCCGTCTCAGCCTTCCAAGTAGCTGGAACTACAGGCGTGCACTACCACACCGGCTAATTTTTTTTTTTGATTTATTGTAGAGATGAGGTCTCGCCAAGTTGCCCAGGCGGGTCTCCACCCCGTGGGCTCGGGCAATCCACTCACCTCAGCCTCCCAAAGGCGCGGAATTACAAGCTGAGCCACCGAGCCGGCTCTCCTTTGATATCTTAATTAGCCATCTGTATTTCCTTTTGTCTCTGTCTCCTCCCCATTCCTAGATTTCTAGACTGACTTATTGATAATGTAGTTATTTCACATGCATTCTGGATCCTGATTCTTTGCCATATATGAATTATCTTCTTCCAGTCTGTAGTTTGTCTAAACTTCTAGTAGTTGATTAATCACTTTTTTTTTGGTATGTTTTTGTCAGATATATCTGTCTTTTTTTTTGGCTGGTGTTTTTTTGTTTTGTCTTATTTAGCAAACAATTTCCTCCTGTACTTTTCCTTTCTAATTTTCTGTTAGATGGTGAGCCTCCTAAACAAATTGTTGCCTTTGATATTCCATGTCTCCGTATTGGTGGGTAAGTGGAGGCTGATGATTATATTCTCACCATCATAGAACTATACTGTCCCTCCTCAGCTGATTACTTTTCTTCTGCCTCTTCTTCATATTCTGTAAGCTTTTTTTTGTTTCTCAGGGAACCTCTTGTAGCATCTTTCCCATATTGGAATCTGAGAATAGGAATTAGAGTTCATTCATTTAAAGTTGGATGTAGCTGCTGTCTACATGTAGATTCTGTGTCAGCTGCTGAGTTGGGTCTCTAGTGTGCATGAGGTTTTCTCGAGGGAAGAGTCCTCTAGTCTGTCCATATTTACCAGGGCAGGGCTGTGAGACTGTATGAGAGTCCCTCTGCTGAGCAGGTCTGGGTCCTGATTGGTGCCCACCACTCCCCCACCCCCCTGGCAAGACTCACTCTGGACGTTATGATCTTGGGTAGGCCAGGGTCTGTGGGTCAGTTCTGCTTCCAGTTTCACTGGTATGGGGCTGTCAGGCCCCAGACTCACTCCCTCTTCCCCATGTGGGACCGGGAAAAGGTGTCAACTCACCTGGGCACCTAAGAACTTCCCACACTCCACCTAAATCTGAGAAGGCTCCTGGGAGTTTTGCCCAGTTACAAGTGCAGGGTTCTGGTAGTGCTGCCCACCGGGTATGGGGGCAAACCTTCCCCAATACTGGCCTTTGCCCACCTGTTTTCACCTGACCTCCCCGGGCTTTTCGGGGTCCTCCTGCAGCCAGCTCTTCACTGTAGGTAAAAAAAAAAAAAAAACCCAAAAAATCTATTTCAACACAGTCTTTTTAAAACTGGGTTATTATAAAACATCTGAAAATTGTAATTTTTTTTTTTTTTTTTTTTTTTGATTTGGGGTCTCACTCTGTCGCCCAGGCTGGAGTGCAGTGGCATGCTCCCAGCCACCACATCCTCGACCTGCGGGGCTCCAGCGATCCTTCCGCTCAGCCTTCCCAGTAGTGGGAACTACAGGCACTGCTCCCATGCACAGCTAGTTTTTTTATTTATTGTAGAGATGAGGTCTCACCAAGTTGGCCAGGTGGGTCTTGAACCCACGGGCTCAGGCTATCCATTCACCTCGGCCTCCCAAGGCACGGGATTACAGGTTGAGCCACAAACCCCGGTCTTTTTTATTTATTGTAGAGAAAAGGGTCTCGCAAAGTTGCCTGGGTGGATCTCTAACCCCATGAACTGAGCCCCCAACCCCAGCTTCTTTTTGTATGTATATATAAATACATACTTTCATATTTGTGTACCTATAAATATTTCTGTGTTTTATCTAAGAGTTATGTACCTTTTAGAAAATAACCATGAGGCCCTGGGGACTCAGCCTCTAATCCCAGCACTTTGGGAGGCCAAGGCGAGTGAAATTTCTGAACCCGCAGGTTCGAACCAGCCCGGGCAACTTGGTGAGACCCCCCCACAACAAATCAAAAATTAGCCAGATGTGGGAGCCCCACTTGCAGTTCCCGCTACTTGGAAGGCTGAGGCAAAGGATCACCAGAGCCCACAGGTTGACCTGGGGGGGTTGTGAGTGTGTCAGGACACTCAACCTGGGTGATGGAGTGGAACTCTAACTCAAAAAAAAAAAAGGCCATGATTTCTTTATCCACCCCAAAAAAATTTCTATTACTTTTTTAAAATTACCTAATCCCCAAACCCTGTTCAGTTTTTCCCCCTTTTTTTCCTAAAATGTCTTTATAGTTATTCGTTTGTTCAAATCAGGATCCAGACAAAGCCCACAAATTTTTGTGTTTTGTTTGTATGCTGAAGAAATGGTCACTTATCTTGTTGGTTTGCCTGTTTTTTTCCTTCATGGGTTTCCTCCATCTGCTTTTTTAGTTGGAGTCTCACCCTGTCGCCCAGGCTATGTCCTATAAACTGGTAGTTAGACTAGAGGGTTGAGTAGATTTATTTGGGATTTTAGGCAAGAATGCTCCATATGTGGTTTTGGGTCCTTCCTACTTTGTTAATTGTGGACACATGATATCTGGTTCCATTTTCAGATGGTATGATGGATTGTTCGGTGCAGGTACTGTCAGACTGACCCTCCGTTATAAAATTCCCTGTCTGCTTTTTACCTGTGGGTGAGCAGTC
>JAPVLO010002651.1:0-59684 GCA_027257055.1 Cephalopachus bancanus
AAGCCACCTAAAGAAGCTGGAAAAGCAAGACCACAAAAACCCTAATTTCAGCAGAAGAATCCAGATCACCAAAATAAAAGCCCAAATCCAGGACATAGAAGACAAAAAGATAATAGAAAAAAATCAATGAAACAAAAAGCTGGTTCTTCGAAAGAATAAACAAGATCGATAGTCCCCTAGCTAGACTGACAAAGAAAAAATGAGAAAAAAACCAAATAAGCACAATCAGAAACACAAAAGATGAAGTCACATCTGACCCTGAAGAAATACAAAAGATCATTAGAGACTACTACGTACACTTGTATGGAAACAAACTTGAAAACCTTAAGGAAATGGAGGACTTTCTGACATCACACAACCTACCTAAGTTGGAACAAGAAGAGATTGAGACCCTAAATAAACCAATAACAATCAAGGAAATCGACTACATATTAAGAAAACTTCCTACAAAAAAAAGCCCTGGACCAGATGGCTTTCCAGCAGAATTCTACAAGACATTTAAGGAGGAGCTGATACCAATCCTAGTGAAGGTATTCCAGGCGATTGAAAAAGATGGAACGCTCCCCAAATCATTTACCCACAAATCTGTGGGGTCTGCCCATCAGAGATTCATTAATCTGTGGCTCTAGGTAGGTCATCCTCGAATTGGACCTTCCCAGGACTAACCACACAGCAAAGGCTGAGATAACAAATGCCCTAAAAACTCCCTTGAGAGCTTGACATGACCGAAGCAAAAAATGTGTCAGATTCCCAGCCATTTTCAGACTGGCCCCCTGACATGACCTGAAAGTCACTCCCCCACCCACATGGATAGTGGAAGCCAGAGAGAGTGCTGCCACTTGGTCACAAGTCAGTCTCTCAGGGATATAAAGCAAGATGAGAATGGACCTCAGCTGGAGACATAAAACAAGATGGAAGAAACCTCATCTTTATGACAGAACAACACAGAAAGACAAAGAAAAAGCAACAGATAATATCTGGAAAGGGAGAAATAAAACAATATGAATATTCACACCACAAAGCACCAAAAAGTACACCAGTTACTATACCCAAGACTAGTCACATAGATCCTTTCTCCTGTTAATCAAGACGTTGGAGAGGAAAAAGAAACTAACAGTGTTTTTTTTACTGTCTACTTGACAGATTCCACACAGCAAGAAAGGCCAAGACCCTGGCTGATAAGACATTCCTGCTCTCCCCTGTGTTCTCTTCAATGTAGCTTCCAGAAGAATGGAGTTTTGGTACCCTGCTTACAGTGGTAAACACGTATGAACTAAGGGGAAAACTTTCCCTTCACTCTCTGAAGTTTTAATGAAAAATAAACTCACAAAAGGCTGGTTGGAGAAGAGGCATACAAATTAATGAACATGTCTACAGAGAGAACTACAGAGTGGCTACCATCCCCCAATGGAGTACAGAAATGTATGAGCCATCTTGAAGTTACAGAAAGAATGGGGACTCAGGTCATGGCCCAAAACAGGTTATGACGGTAAACCAGGTTACAGTGGCAAGACAGGTTATGGGAGGGAGGGACGAGGTGGCTTGGGTAGTAGAGGTGGTCATATGAAGTAGACAACATCTCACAGTACCAGCCATCCAAGAGAATAGATGACAAATGCTTCTTTTGGGCCTTTAAATGTGTCAAACTCAGTTCATCTTTTCTAGAAGGGAAGGTCAGATTAATGCAATTTCTGGCCAGAGGTGTTGGCTCACTCCTATAATCCCAGCACTTAGGTAGACTAAGGCAGGAGGATTGCTTGAAGTATAGAGTTGGAGACCAGCCTGGGTAGCTAAGTCCATAAAAAATGAAAAAAACTAGCTGGACGTGATGGTGTGCTTATAGTCATAGCTACTCAGGCAGGAGGTTAAAGCGGGAGGATTCCTAGAGCCCAGGAGTTGGACACTGCCATGCACATCACGCCACTGCACTCCAGCCTGGGTGACAGTCCAAGACCTCTTCCCTAGAAAGAAATACAAAATAAAAATATTTTTTAAAAATAATGCAGCTTCTGTACAGATGAAATTTTCCCCAGCAAAAGCCAGCTTTTTTTTTCTTTTTTCTTTTATTTCTCTAAAACCAACTTTTCAGGATTACTTCTGTCTGCTGACTCTCTGGCAGCCATCTTCAGATGTGCCAAAGAAATGTATTTGGGGTAGAGTATTTTGATTTCCTTCACCTGTCTTCAGCTTTCCCATGCTGACGGCCTGCAATCCAAGCATACCTGAAGCTTTCCTTTTTAAAAAAGCTTCCCATTCCTTTGCTTGCCTTCAAGTCTCAACCAGAATGCAAATGACAATGGCTGTGAAAGAAATGACAAAGTCCTGAACACCATTTGTGGAAGAATGTACAGTATTGTGTTTGATTTTTGAAACTCCAAAATTCAGGAAATTGGGTTGGACAACTGTCTTTAAATCACTACTAATAGTAAAATCACAGAAAGGCAGGTTCCCGTCATCTGAACAGTCTCTAGTTTTATAAATACAGTTTCTCTCTGATATTGGATAGCTTCAAATTTTAGTAGAAATATCAAAGATAACCGAACTTGAGAAAACCGGTTTCCTTTATAATGCTAACCATCTATTCTGCGCATTTAAAGCCATTATTTCAAGAAGGTGCACAGGGTTCAGCTGGTCTAGCCAAAAGGGTCCTCGGCAGGACACAAGGTAAAAAATTGCTTACTTCGGCAGCATTGGTGGGGAAGGGAGGTGGGCACCGCACACCACATCAAAGATGGGGTGGGGCAAAAGAGGTGGAGGCAGATGTCACTTCCCCCACTGGCCACCGAGGCGCTGGAGCCAGGCATGGTCTGTAGGAAGGAACGCTATCCTTAATGTCACCCATAGGGCATCTCCTTTTGTAGATGAGGCGGCGCAGAGGATGCTGCTTGGGCACCTGCTGTTGAGTCACGATGGGTTTCCCGAATTGCAGGAGCGAGCACAGGACCGTGGCTTGGAGCTGAGTGTCCTAGGTGTGTGGAAGGGCCAGGAGGGCCAGGGAGTGCTCAGAGTGGAGTCAACGTGTGTGTACAGCATGAAGCGTGTGAGGCTGTGTTGGGGTGACAGGATGACAACTGATACTTATCTGGCAGAGGAGATACCATTATCATGAAGATGGTTTTTCTGGGGCGAGGCTTTTACCCGTTGCACTCCGTATTTGCTTGTCGGGGTGCCAGCCCCGACCAAGGGGAAGGATTAGGACCCGCACCGGAGTATCTGGATGGCGAGAAGAGACCACTCAGAGGCAGTTCTTCTGGGAACAGTCTGATCAGGACTGAAGCCAAATTTTATTCGGACTCCTTCCAACTTGTATACCATTTTTCATACCCTCCAGCAGTGTGATAATCACTTGCTGGGGGCGTACAAACTCCATGATGTATATTGCGCTTTACAAACTATGCATCACAAGACCATCACAAGACTTGCAAGCTCCAAGCAGACAGTTTGAACTCCATGATGCCTGATGTGCCTCACAAATCTCACATCAAGGTCACAGGTGCACAATTTCAATACAGTTCGTTTAAAAGTGTCTTCCATAGTGTTCAACAAATCATTCATATTATACTCTTTGTTCTAAACCCTGATCAATACAAAAGCTTTCTTAGTTAACTCTAGGTTCAATCCAAGTTCACTGACTCCTAATATTTTTTAACAATTGATATTATCAACTTAACACTATACTATAATCTATAAGTTTACTTAAATGACTTAATTTTTATTTATTCCATTAACCTATTATGATTCAACATAGTGGCCTGTAATTCTATAACAATTAATTCAAAACTTATTTCTTACCATGACTTATATGAGTTTCATGATCTAGTGATTGGACTTTAATACTATGCTATATCTCATTAAGCTAATAAAACTACGACTTTAACCCAAAACTTAAATCTTTTTTCCTAGTATATTAATACATGGCTACGTGTAAAATTTCCTATTGTCATATTAGAAACAAAAACAACACCATTGGGAAAGTTTTGGTATATTAATCAAAGGATCTTAAAATTGGCCTACAGGAACAGGAACTAAGTTCATATTATGAGAAAAGGAAACTTAAAAGCTTAAACAAAACCTAAAAGTTTTCTATGAATGCTTATTACTGTTTAAATCTTTCCGATGGAAATTGTATCATCTTAAATGAATGTTTTATCCAAAACAAGTCTATTCTAAAAATCAAATAGTAGCTGTCACACTCTTGGATAATGGACTGCATGGTTACCATGGCAATGGTCACGGGCTGAAGCAAACAGAGTTTCGGCATGTAACGAAACTAGAAAAACGTCCTGCCTGGCTAGAGGCAGGGCAATAAAACTATTATGATAATTTCGTTTCTAATCTTAATCCTAAGAGAAACTGCCTTTGGGAACAAGAGCTGACTCACCAGTCTACCAGGAAATAAAAGTTAAAAAATATCTAGAAAGAAGTAAAACTTAGAAGGGACAAGGTCATTCTACTGTGCAACCTTTCATCAGGTGTACAGAGATTTACTTATAAGTTTTACTGCCATGTATGCACACTGGTCACTAATCACACGCCAATATTATAGGTATAACTGATATCCTATGTCAGAGGCGATCTTCCAGATGGGCCTTTACAGGCCTCAGCCATGTAGATATAGATGTTGGCTCCCAACATTTGCTATTCCTGAGCTTTCTCCAAGTGTGGGAAAGTCTGTTGCATAACTTGTGGTAGTGGAGGACTGTGTTTGCACTTCCCCGCTGGCTTTCTTCTGTTCAAAGACGGGCTTTAAGAGAAACTGCCTAAAGTTTCATAAGTACTTTTCCAAGCTTCTTTAACTCAAGAAGTCCATGTTTGCTTGGTGATGACATCATCTCTTTTATGCGGTCTTAGGCGATTTCTCCGTTTTTTTGCATGTCTTATTTTTTTCAGTTTCTTTAAACTGTACTTCCAGTCCAGGTTCTTTTACAGCCCTTTCTTTTACCAGGTCTTTAGCAGGAAGTAATGGGATGACTTTGTGCTAGGGGGTGTGCATTCATCCCTGGGAGCCAGCTAGAAGTTGTTTCTACCAACAGTGATGTTTCTTTTGTGAGAAAGTAAACGCCTCCTGAACTGTCAGTGACTGCTTGCTTGGAGACTGGACTCGCTCTCCTGTTGCCAGTGCAAGGCGCGGGATGCTGTCAAACCCCACCAGACATCGCCAGTAGAAAACTCGCGGCCTAAGGGCTGATTGAGTTGGAGGAAGATGAGCTGTTAACTTCTCCCCAACAATGGGAGATTGCTCAAGTACAAAATAGATGAATCAAGGCCAGGCTCACGCCTGGAATCCCACCACTTAAGGAGGCCGAGGTGGGAAGGATAGCTTTACCCCAGGAGTTCCAGACCAGCCTGGGAAACATAGCTAGACCTCATCTCTACAAAACATTAAAAATAAGCCAGGTGTGATGGCACTCAACTGTGGTTGCAGCTACTTGAAAGGCTAAGGCAGAAGGATCAACTGAGCCCAGCAGGTCGAGGTTGCAGGGACAGTGAGCCTACCACTGCACTCCAGCCTGGGCAACAGAGTAAGACTCCAACTCAAAAAAAAGAAAGAAAGAAATATAAAGATAACAGTGTAGACTTCCACTTCAGGCTTTTGTAACATTTGAATGAATTTTGTACTTGTGAATGAAATATCTATTTACAAAGAAAGTTAGCATTAAAGAGCAATAAATTTAAAATGGAATTTATGAAAAATATGCCCACAGAAAGGCCTTCTCTTAGAAACTTTCTTTATAATAGACCCCAACTGGAAATAATTCAAATGTCCTTCAAAGGGTGAATGGGCCCACTGTGATTTACTCACCCAATGGAATACTTCTCTGCAATATAGAGTAACAAATTATGAAAACACAACGACAGCTTAGATGAATCTCCAAATCATCATGCTGAGTGATGAAAAGAGGACATACTGTATGAGGCCATCGAGCTGAATTTCAAGAGCAGGCAAAACTAACTTGTAGTGACAGAAGCAAGAGCATTGATTTCCTGGGACAGGGAGTTGTTAGGAGGTTTGTTGCAAATGACACAGGAGAACATTGTGAAGTAACAGAAATGTTATCAAATGTGAAATGGATTCACTGTACCGTTTTCAAATCCCACCTTAATAAATGTGATTATAAAGTGTTATAAAAGGTCAGGCACAGTGGTTCATACCTGTAATCACAGCCTTGGGAGGCCAGGCAGGAAGATCACTTGAGCCCAGGAGTTTGAGATCAGCCTGGGCAACACGGCGAGATCTCATCTCTACAAAGAAACAAACACAAAAAGTAATTTAAAAGCCATTCCAAATCTTCATGTCATTCAATTAATTGAATGTATTTTTAGCCTTAGAGGGTTCTTTTAGGAAAGTATCTCTCTAACTGTGACTGGAAGCTCAGTAATTCCTTCATTTCTATTTCTCTATCTTTTTCTTCAGTTATATTCATTCACTATTAAATTGAATGCTTTAAAAATAAAAATAGAGTCTTTAAGGGTTAATCTGTTAAAGCTTATTTATATATGCATGCTTCCTTATAATTTTTAATTTGGGGCAGTTCCCAGTCTGGCTGAAATATCTCTCCTTTTCTCTAGAGATATCAGAGCAAAATAACTTCATCAGTGTTCCCCTAATGTTAACAAAAGTTAGTTTTGAATTTGTTGATTACAAGTTTTACATATTTGTACTTTTCTGCGTTGTTTGAATGGTATGTAATATGCATTTATGATTTTGAAAAAAACATGAGAATAATTTAATAAATTCATTGGAAGAAAACCATATACAGACGTTAACATGTGTAAATTCCAGGTCGTGGGAATGATATGGACATATCATTCATATATATTTTACTTTATTTTTTGAGTTGGAGTCTTATTCTGTCAGGCAAGCTGGAGTGCAGTGGCATGCTCATGACCACTGCAGCCTCAACCTGCTGGGCACAAGTGATGCTTCTGCATCGGTCTTCCAAGTAGCTAGAACCACAAGCATGTGCCACCATATCTGACTGATTTTTTTATTTACAATACAGACGAGGTCTCACCATGTTGCTCAGGCTGGTCTTAAACCTCTGAACTCAGGCAATCTTGCCTCCACCCCCAAACTGCTGGGATTACCAGGGTGAGCCACTGTGCCCAGCGTATTTTTAACTTTAAAAATTGAATGACCTGAAAGTGGAAGAAAAAGGTAGATATATAAGAGGTGTGAGGCTGGTGAGAGGAAGACATAAAGGGAGAACACACCCAGTTCTGACAGGAATTGTTTAATTGAATGTGTTTGGGGACACTTGTTGAGATAAGAAGGAAGTCGGGGAGGCAGGAGGACCCTGATGATATTCAGAGCAGTTTTATGCCTGTCATCTCACTCCTATTTTGTTTCTTCCTCAAAAGAAATGCACAGGATTACATTTCCTTTCAAGTATTTTTACATTTGTGTTTCTCTGTTATTAGGAGCAGTATAAACTCAGCAGTTCTGAGAATGCCGTCTGGATCCTGGCTGACTGAGGTGGAAATTCCTGCTTTCAAATCCTACTTCACTGACTGAGTGATCCTGGACAAGTTACTCACCATCTCTGTGTCCCAGTTTTCTCCTACATAAAATGTGGATGATGTTATGACATAGGCCAGTTGTAAGGATGAAATGAGCAAACACACATTAAACTTATCGACTATGCCTGACACAGGGTACCTTGTGTGTTCTCATTGAGCGTCAACTCTTGTATTTTGAGAGTAAAACTGCACAAAGTCCAGATGGGATGAAAGCACTGGTTTTATTTATGTTACACCTATGACACTTTTCAGTAGCTGTGGATCCTTCCAGGGAGAGTGCAGCAGTCCTCTGAGCAGCAGTAATCCTGGGAAAATGCCTCAATCCCCTAGGACTTTTGGCCCTGCAGGGACATCAGGAAATGAGGTATAGAATTTTTTTTTTGAATTGTTGTCTCACTCTGTCATCCAGGCTGGAGTATAGTGGCATGCTCATGGCTACTGCAGCCTTCACCTGCTAGGTTCAGAAGATCTTTCCACCTCAGCCTTCCAAGTAACTAGAACTACAGGAGCAGGCTACCACATCTGGCTAATTTTTTGAATTATTGTAGAGACAAGGTCTCACCACGTTGCCCAAGCTGGTCTTGAACTGCTCAGCTCAGGCAATCCTCTCACCTCGGCCTCTGAAGGTGCTGGGATTACAGGCTTGAGCCACCACGCACAGTCTTTAGAATTATTTCTTACTGGGGGAAACTGTGATTTTATTAACTCATCTGTTCCACTCACTAAAGCAGGGGTCCTCAAACTATGGCCCGCGGGCCACATGCGACCTACTGAGGACATTTATCTGACCCACTGGGGGTTTTTGCCACCGCTGCCTGTCTTGCCTAGCAGCCGACTCATCTGGCCTGCAGTGCGCATGTGTGGAATGTGCATCGCACTCTCCGACTCCCCTCCTCCTCTCTGTCTCTCGACTCCTCCTCTCAGTCTCAGGTGTGATCGGACAAGTCACGAGCTTGCCTGTGCAGAACCTGCTGCTTCCTGAGGACCCAGGTAAGAACAAGTTAGGATTTATTTTTTTTTGAAGTTAGGAGGTCTATTTTTTTTTTAAATTTTGCAGTTAGTAGGGCCTTTTTTTTTGCGGTTAAGGGGGGCCTTTTTTTTCTGAAGTTAGGAGGTCTATTTTGTTTTTTGCAGATAGGGGGCGCCTTTTTTGAAGTTAGGAGAGCCTTTTTTTTGAAGTTAAGAGAACCTTTTTTTTGAAGTTAGGAGAGCTTTTTTTTTTTGAAGTTGGTTAGTTGGTTGGGGGTGGTTTCTAGGGGGTTGCATCACAGTGATAATGCAAATAGTCAGCGCTCAGTGCTAATGCAAATGGTCAGTGCTCAGAGGTAATGCAAATGGTCAGTGCTCAGAGGTAATGCAAATAGTCAGTGCTCAGTGGTAATGATAATTGTAAGTGCTCAGTGTTAGTGCAAATGGTCAGCGCTCAGTATTAATGCAAATTGTCAGCGGTCAGTGTTATCGCAAATGGTCAGCAGTCAGTGTTAATGCATATGGTCAGTGCTCAGTGTTAATGCAAATGGTCAGTGCTCAGTGTTATCACATGGGAGCCCCAAACTGGTAATCTGCCTAGGGCCCCATGGGAACTTAATCCTGCTCTGCAGACAGCCGAGGAGTAGGAAACCCAATTTAATTGACAGTAAGTGCATTTGTATTCTGATTGCTATTCAGTTGTGTATGATGTCGTATGTTGTGTGATGTGTAAGCCCTGGTTCACACTGTTGCAATCTCTGAGCAGTGCGAGTTCAGCCATATGCTTGTAGGGCTGAACTTGCATTAGATTCGGAAGAAAAAAGGCATACGTGCCTTATTTTTTCCTGCAGTGGAATCTGATTGCATGGGTCTTTTTACCCATGCAATCAGATTCCTGTGCGAGTTCACAGATCGCAGTGCAGTTCGCACAGGGTAGTGTGAACTGGAAAGGTGGTGGAGGAACCAGCTCTGTAATCATGCCGGTTCCCCCACCGCACCAGGTGAACCTGAGGTAAAAGCGGAGTTCCACCAACATGGGCACTGGTGAGGCTGAAATGATGTGGACTGGTAAGGCTGCATTGATGGACACTGATCAGACTGCATTGATGGGCAGTGCAGTCTGTATGTCTCTGTGTGGGCAAACTTATTGCTGGTATATTGTTTTTGTAGCGATATATATATATATATATATACATACATATATGTATATATATATTTTATTAATAGCAACTTGGAATCCCTAGGAAACAATGATGTCAAGAAAGAGAAAAGTTGACTCGGAGTGTAGAATATTCAAAGAACAGTGGACTTATGATTACTTTTTCATGCAGTACAAGGAAAGAGCTGTGTATTTGATATGCCAGAATATAGTGTCTGTGTTCAAAGAATACAATTTGCGTTGACACTATCAAACTCAACATAAAGACAGATATGACTGTTTGGTCGGAGAAGTGAGAAAAGATAAAATATTAAAACAAAAATACATTGACAACTCAGCAAAATACTTTTGTGAAGCAGAAGCAGCTAAATATTTCATCACTGCAAGCAAGTTTTCAAGTTGCCCAGCTAATAGCGTGCATTGGCAGACCATTTGTGGAGGGAGAATTTGTTAAAGAATGCCTTCTTTCTGTTGTCAAAGAGATGTGTGCAGAGAAGGCCGATTTATTTAGTATAGTGAGTATTTCAGGACCTACAATTACATGAAAGATTGAAGAAATGGGAGACAATTTGCATCAACATTTGCAAAACTCCACAAAAAAACTTTCCTATTTTTCCTTGGCACTCGACAAAAGCAATGATGTTCGTGATTCTGCACAACTTCTAATCTTTATTTGCTATAGACAAATGACTATTTCAAAGTCACAGAAGAGCTTGCTGCACTGCAAAGCATCAAAGGAACAACCACAGGAGAGGATATCTATGAAAAGGTTTGCCAAACTGTGAATGGTTTGGAGCTGGACTGGGCTAAACTAGCCACTGTGACAACTGATGGTGCTCCTAGCATGGTGGGGTCTAAGAAAGGGGTAATTGCTCACATTAACCAAGAAATGGGCAAACATAACCATTCTCATCCAATAGCCATACACTGCCTCATCCACCAACAAGCGCTGTGCAGGAAATTACTGAAGTGGGACTCTATTATGAAAACTGTGGTATCTTGTGTTAACTTCATTAGAGCTAATGCACTAAACCACAGACAATTTCAGGAATTTCTGTCTGAGCTAAATGTTGCCTATGTAGATGCTCTGTACCACACAGAAGTCCATTGGCTGAGTCGAGGGAGAGTTTTGAAACATTTCTATGACTTACTTCCACAGATTACAGCTTTTTTGCTTTCAAAAAACAAAGAAGTACCAGAGCTCAATGATGCAGAATGGAAATGGCACCTTGCCTTTCTGACAGATGAAACAGAGCTGCTCAACAGTTTCAATGTGCAACTTCAAGGAAAGGGGAAGCTCATCTGTGATATGCAATCACATGTGAAAGCATTTGAAGTAAAATTAGGCCTCCTCATCAAACAAGTGAAGGAGGAAAACTTCTGCCATCACCCCACAACTCAAAATCTGTTAGCGGAAAAACCATTGGTTGCATTCCCAAACAAAACATGTGTGGATTCACTGGAAAAGTTGCAAAAGAAGTTCCAATTTAGATTTAAAGAGCTTCATCTCCATGAACAGGACATACAGCTTTTCCGTAACCCATTTTCTATTGACATGAAAATATGGATACAATTTACCAAATGGAACTGGCTGAACTGCAGAATTGTGACTCTCTGAAAGATGCATTCAAGTCAAGCAGCCTTCCTAATTTCTATGCATCTCTCCCCTCTGAGACATATCCAAATCTCAGGAACCATGCACTCAAAATGGCAACCATCTTTGGCAGCACTTATGTCTGTGAACAGACTTTTTCTAGAATGAAACATCTGAAATCTCCAACCAGATCTAGACTAACTGATGCACACTTGCATCACTTGTTATGACTAGCAGTGACAAATATGGAACCGGACATTGACCATCTCATTAGCCAAAAGCAGGCCCATAGCTCCCATTAAAATACTGGTAAGTTTGTTGATTTAACTTTACTTGTTCTTCATTTTAAATATTGTATTTGTTCGCATTTTGTTTTTTCACTTCAAAATAAGATATGTGCAGTGTGCATAGGAATTTGTTCATAGTTTTTTTTTTTTAAACTATAGTCTGCCCCTCCAACGGTCTGAGGGACAGTGAACTGGCCCCCTGTTTTAAAAGTTTGAGGACCCCTGCACTAAAGGGAAAATAATGATTCAATGTCTTGCTCCAAATCTGCCCCAATAAATTTTTTATAACTTTACAGTGGACAACATTTCTACATCTAGGAGAGGAAACATGTCTTTTCCTTACCCACTTAAGGCCATGGCTGTGACCTTGATAACAAAAAGACAGACTAACAGAAAGTTATACACGTTTGTTTTATATAAGGTTTAGGTGACACAAAAGCCTTCAAAAGAGAATGAAGGTTCAAAGAAACGGTAACCTCATGCATTTTTTTCAGTAGGTTGGATAGTCGTGGAGAAATATGATAGAGCAGAGGAGTGTGGTCAAGTGATGATAAACTGGGGGAAACGCAGCAAGGCCTGTTTGTTCAGACTCTTCTCTGTGTCCCTGTGTCTTCAGACATAAGGGAACCCCTTTCCTCTGGGTGCAGGAAGGGGAACTCTCACAAGAGGGTCCTTGGAGGAGAAGTGGGGGGAGGGTGAGAGTCACTTTCTTGCTTCTGTTTCTCAAATTCCTCCAGCTTAACACATTCAATATGGCAAAGAGTCTATTTGGGGGTAGTGTGTCCTGAACCCCATCATGCACATGATGCTGAAGTCAGAATTTTAAAAGAGTGATACTTGTGACATACAATGTTTAAATTGAAAATACAGGCTGACTGACACCTCTAATCCCAGCACTTTGGGAAGCAGAGGTGAGAGGATTGCTTGAGCCCAGAGGATCAACACCCACCTGGGCACCTTGGTAGGATGTCTCATCTAAAATAAATTTTAAAACTATCCTGGCCTGCTGGCCCATATCTGTGTTTACAGGTATTTGCCAAGGCTAAGGTGGAAGTATGGTCTGAGCCCAGTAGGTCAAGGCTGTGGTGACTGTAAGCCTGCCACTGCTCTCCATGGGCGACAGTGATAATCTGCCTCAAAAAAAAAAAAAAAAAAAAAAAAAAAAACCACACAAAAAAACCCCAAAATGCAAACAATGAACTTTATAAAACATATTATATGTACAAAGGACTGGCTTTCTTTTTTCTCTGAGACTAGTCTAGTGAAGCAACAGAAGTGGAGAAGGACAGAAAATCGGTCACTGGCTGTAATCAATTAGTTTTAACAGGAGTGTTTTTACACACGGCACATTTTTATCAAAGTCACAAATGCCCAAAGCTTGTTTTGAACAACAGCAGTGTCCTGATCCTCTCCTACTCTTCTCTGTCCCAATAACCACGTTCAACTCCTGCAGCCCTGTATTGGCTGACTCCTCATAGCTAAATAAATAGTTACTCCTTGATTTTCTTACTTCCCCCCCCCAGGCCTTGGAGCTGTCTGCAAGGGGCAACATGGAGTTTGTCTTCCCCTCCATTCCCCTCCAAGGGAGCCAGCGAGGCGCCTGCCTTGGCTTCCGCTCACTCCGGGACCGACTTAACCCACCCCTCCTAACAGACCCGGCAAAGGAAACTGCGACAACCAAGGCCAGGCCAGCAGCTAGCCGTGACCGGCTGGATCAGTAAAGGCCGACGCATCCGGAGTGAGGAGCTGAGGTCGCCCAAACCCAGCACGGGAACCCGCTGCCAGGACCCCCGCCGCCCCTTCCTCTCCCTGCAGTCGCCCTTCTCCTTCGCTCCTCTCTGCCCTCTCCTGTCTTTCCCTCCACTCGGCCTAGTTCCCAGGCCTCCCACCTCTCTCCTCCCTGGTCCCCCATTCTCCAAAGTGAGCTCCCAAGGAACAGCTGTGTTTCTCGGTGCTTCGGAATCCCTTTCAGATCCAAACTGTGAAAATCGGAGAAATGCTCCTTGGCGCGGTGGAGACCAGCGCAAGTAGCTGTCGGGATCCGCCCAGAGCCTCACCCGAGTTCTCTCCAGTGTAAAAAAGCATTCTTCCATCTGGTGGCCTCCTCGGAGGTGGCATCCTTGGGGCAGAGTACCGGTGGGTCGAAGGGGAGCCTCACGGTCTGTGACTCGCTCAGGGGCGGCTCCGGGCGACTCCTGGACCCGGAGGAGTCCGCCCGGAGGCTGCGGGTCAGGGACTCCCAGCCTCCCAGTCCACGCACGGAAGAGGCAGACGCCGGTCCCTCTGTGGGACTGAGCTTCCAGAAAGAGTGAGATTTTCCGGGGTAGAGTTCCAAAGTCAGCGCAACAGCGACGTTTAGCATCCGCAGTAAAGACTTAGGAGCTAGAAATTGTGCATTAAGTCCCAATATGAAGAATAGAATAAATTAAAATTCGGAATAAAACACAAGACTCTTCCCGCGTTATATCTCGAACCACGGACCCCAAACTCAGCCACAATCACAGTGACGCGTCAACCCCTTCAAACTTCCCATATGACGGTTTACTTACCAAAAAGATAATTGATGCAATTACGAGTTATCTGGAGTGAAAGAAATCCTGGTGTTTAGATTAGCGACGGCAGCTGATTCAGAGGAGAAGACCTCTCACCCGAGGCCCAAGAGTCACCCCGGGAAAGGTGGGGACTGGTTGGTCACTGGGCTCCTTAGTAAGAGAGCCTGGACCTCCGATTGCTCCAGGCCAGGTGGGCTCGCCGAGGAAGGGGACACTCCGGGATCGGTCACGACTGGATGAGTCTGCAGTTTCTGTGTGGATCAGGCCTCTCTGAGAACCTGGTTTCTGGGGCCCCATCCCTGAAGAGGAGGTGGGATGGTGCGGGGGACTCATCGCGAGGTGCAGATGGCAGCGAGAGGTGGGAGGTGGGATCCTAGAGCCATCCGTGCCCCTGCGGAGTCTCCTGCCCTGGGACCAGAACGTGCACGGCAGAAGGAAGCGGAACCCCCATTCCACTTGGGGAGTAAAAGGAAGTGACCTTCCTCTCAATTAAACTGAGTCCAAATCTCCGGAGATTTGGACTCTGATCGCTGGATTCCGAGTCCAAACTGCTCACCATTATACCATGGATATTCATATTGACGGTGCCACATGGGTGGTATAAATATTTGTCCAAGTTGATTCCATTCCAGTTTCTCAATATATCAGAAGTCATAAATGTCACAGTTTTTAAAAAAAGTACATATATTAAGGTTCTCACTCATCGCTGTCTCACAGGGTATGTGTACCAAAGGTCTCTTACAGTTTACACAGTATGAGGGACACAAAATCCTGCCTCACTAAATATTTACAGGTGTAATAGATAAAAGTCCATATTAATCTCAAAATAATAACCTGTGTATTTTGCAAGAAAATTCCAAAGGGTGGTCTTGGATTGTTAAAATCACACAGATCAACTTATATAAACTTTACATTTTAAACATCTTATAAGTGTATTCAGTGATTCATGAATCCACTAGATCACAGGTGGCTTAGGACTCTGCTGGGGGAGGTGAGAGTGAAAGCTTTTATTACATGCTCACAAAAGCATGACAAATAATATTTGATTGATTAGAGTGGAAAGTTAAAGGCTAGTTGATGAACTGGGCTTGGTGGCTCAGTCTGTAATCCCAGCACTTTGGGAGGCTGAGGTGAGTGGATTGCCTCAGCCTGTGGGTTCAAGACCGACCTGGGCAACTTGGCAAGACCTCATCTCCACAATAAATAAAAGAAATAACCAGGTGTGGTAGTGCGCGCCTATAGTTCCAGCTACTTGGAAGGCTGAGGCAGAAGTAAGACTCCAACTCAAAAAAAAAAGAGCCTAGTTGATGGTCTCTGATTCATAGTTTCTAGCTTTGTTTTACTATTTACATTGTTACTGTTTTGTTTACAGAAGAAGCCTCCCGACCAAAATTGTTTTGAACGATTCCTTCCTCTTGGCCAGGCTTTCAGTTATGAGAGATTGACAAAATCTGGGTGTAAGTGCCACTGGTTTGCCTTTGTCAGCATGGAACTCATAATTCACAGCATCAGGCTCATTGGACAAATATTTCTTTGGTTGTTCATCTTGTTTTTTTTGTCATTCTAACCACAGTGAAACCATCCGGTGTATAGTTGGTGACTGTGAACATGCATTTAAGACCCTTGAGAGAATATAGTGCACCAGTGATGACTGTCAGGAAGATAATACTAGGGTATGCATATTAACCAAGGTCTCCACAAACCAAACCTATGAAATAGACCAAAGCAAACAAAACAACAACACACATGCAAAAAAAGGCTAGTGGCTAGAACAAACTATAAACTCAGTCTCTGAGTCCAGAGGGCATTTAGGACTTTCAGATTTTAGTTCAAAGTTTCTTTTCTTGGTTTGCTGCTGTGGCCCACACGGCTACCTTGGGGGTCCCGAGAGAAAGTGAGCAGTGAGAGATTGAGAAAGACACAGACACAAAGACATAAAGAAAAGCTGGCGCCAGGTGGGACACTTTCCTCTGATGGAGGAGAAGTGGCCCCGAACTAGCTCAACATGTTTATAATCAAGCACAAAGGAAGTTTGGGAGGGGTTCAAGGTCTATAAGGGAGCTATAATGGAATTTTGTTGCTACCTAAATGACAAGCTGTTCTGCGGTTATCCTGTTGTTGCCAAGACTTTATCTATACTATTTGCACCTAGATATGTGGGCCCTGAGATGCCACTCCACGTAGCAGGCTGCATCCCTTGCTCTTTGGCTAGGGTGCGAAGCAACCAGGCAGGACGTTGCCTTCACTTGGGGCCTTGTCTTTGCTGGAGGTCTGCTGTCTGGACAGTGCTCATCCGCTCTCCAGAGTTTGCATTTTGAATTTCTGTATTATGGCAAAGGGAATCTTGGTGAACTCCCTGAGTGGCCATGTAGCAGGTACAGAGGTTGTCCTCTAAACTTTACCTCAGTTTGTCCAGATCCAGCTTGTACGGCCTCAGGATAAGGGCAGATTGTAGACAAGAAAATCTGAAGGGTCATAGCAGGACTAGATTCTGATATTTAGTGGTATACTATAGTTTTCTACTGAATAATTTTTTTCTCTCTCCAGTTGCCCCTATTTTAACCAAAGATAATCACAGTAAAACTACTAACTTATTTGGAAAATGGCTCTAGTTTTATTAAACTTGACCTTATTATTCACATAAGAGCAACAAAAATAGCCATTGACCCAATAGCTCTTTTAATGTCTGCTTTTTCTAAATTTTCACAAGAAATTTCAGATGAGGCTTCTAAAACCCTCTTCTTTCTAGGAAGCCAACCCAATGGCTTGCCATCCAACTTGCCTACTATACCTATAGATTTGGGAAAAGTCTTCTCTTCTTGAGTTTCTCAAAATGTTTTTAATGTTCCTGATCTTTCTTCCATAAGTTCAGAGAACTCTCAAAGCCAGGACCAGGTCAATTTTTTTGTTTGTTTTATTTGTCTGTTTTACAAGGGCATGTATAGGCTTCATAAAGTCAACACTAATATTTAAAAACTCTCTGGTTATATTTAGCTCTTTTACCATTTGCAAATGTGGTAAACTAAAGAAATATTTGTTCAATGAGCCTGATGCTGTGACTTATGAGTTCCATGAGTTCTTCCCACTGGTGCACTATATTATCTCAAAGGTCTTAAATGCATGTTCACCATCACTAACTGTACACCGGATGGTTTCACTGTGATAAGAGTGACAAAAAACAAGATGAACAATGAAAGAAATATTTGTTCGATCAGCCTGATGCCATGACTTATGACTTATGAGTAAAGTAACCAATGTTTCTGATTATGGCCTATTACAAATGGAACAGATTCTTATTGAACTAGTGAAAAAACTATATTTTCACGAAATTTAGAAAATTTGGATAATATCCAAATTCTGAAGGGATAGGGAGGGAGAAGAAGTAATCATTTCATCTTTGTTCACAAAGATATTCTTTTCCAAATTGATACAAGTTATAGATAGCTTAAGAGAAAAGAACAAGGTTTCTTTAAATCTGGAATATAAGACATTAAGAACAAGCAACATTTCAAACAATGGGCCATAAATAAATCATAATTTTGTCTTCTGAAATATGCAGAGGCTTCAGGAGCCAGAAGATCCCACATTGTTTTATTGCTTATCTGCTGGTGATAATCTTGGTAAATAGATGAATGACTGATTTATAGTCTGGTAGGCAGCGACATCATAGATTCCATAAATGCAGTGTACACTGACATCTCTTGATGCTGCCTGGAAAACTCCAAACAAATACCTTTTCCACATCTCTTTAGAGGCTGAACGCAGTCTACTTATTCCTGCATGCAGAGGTATACTGATTCAGGCAAGTTTCAAAGACCCAAGATTGAGAAAAACCTGAAACTTTGGGGTTATTGAATATTTCTGGAACTAATTAGAAAAGTATAGACTGGGTATGGAAAAGTATAGAGACTTTGGTATCTCTTCAGAGTTTAGGATGTAGCTCCGTATAATATTTGTAATTTGGTACCTGGCAATAATGTCCATAGAACAATAGGAATTTATCATGTAAAACTAGTTTGCAGTGAAGAGTGCAAAATAAATCACTATGAATTGTACCTATACCTCCTGTGTGTTGAGAAAACCAATGAGTGGAAATTGCCAATAATCATTGTAAGAAAATATTATGGATCTTAAAGACATGCAGTCTCTTTTGGCTTGATGATGGGCCCAAATCAAGGAAGGAAAAAAAGAAAAATATTAAGGTATATCATTCTAGAATTCAAAACTCCAGGCATGAAGAAAAATCATAAGAATTTCTAGAGAGAGAGAGAAAAAAAAGACTCCATACAAAACATTAGGTATTAGAATGTCATGGAACTAATTGATAACATCAAAGCTAGTGGGAAACACAATCTAAGAAAATTACATTAAAGTTGAATTTTTTGCACACCAAAACTAGCAAAACTGTGAGAATGAGGATTTGTTATGAACATGTACTTACAGTAATATGAGAGCAAAAACCAAAAAAAGACATGACAGCTTAAGAAAAAAAATCAGGTGACTCACAGTGATAGAGAAGGCAAAGGAAGCCCCAGGATGACAGCCATGCAGCTGGCCTTGACAGCAATCAGACATGTGTGAGTGGAAGGATGGAGAACTTCTTGTGGGCAGTGTTAAAAAATAATTCACGGCTCAGCCTGTAATCCCGCGCCTTTGGGAGGCTGAGGTGAGTGGATTGCCTGAGCCCGTGGGTTCGAGACCCGCCTAGGCAGCGAGACCTCATCTCTACAATAAATCAAAAAAATCAGCTGGGCGTAGTGGCACAGGCCTGTAATTCTGGCTACTCGGAAGGCTGAGGCAGAAGGATCGCCGGAGCCCAGCAGGTCGAGGCTGCGGTGGCCGGAAGCGGCCACTGCACTCCAGTCTGGGCGACAGAGTGAGACTCCAACTCAAAAAAAAAAAAAATTCACAATACAATAGAAAAGATATGAGACATTTATTGATGGTTTGGGGAGAAAATGAGAAATATCAATCGGATATGTAAAGAGCTTAAACATATCACTCTCTCTAGTGTGGTGGCTCGCACCTGTAATCCTAGCACTTTGAGAGGCTGAAGCCAGAGGATTGCTTGAGCCCAGAGGTTCTAATAACAGCAGATTTAGGGTGAAACATGCACAACAGCACAGCCCCAGTAGACACACTTGAGGCTTCAATTTCAGTCTGTGCAATGTCCCTGTTTGGAGAAATTCCTTAATGTCTTCTGTTCTAGAAAGAACCTGACTATAGATAGTTCTCTGTCTTGTCTTTCTTTTCTTTCCTTTTTTTTTTCTTTTGAGTTGGAGTCTCACTCTGTCACCCCAACTGGAGTGCAGTGACCACTCCCATCCAACACAGCCTCCACCTGCTGGGCTCCGTCTATCCTTCCGCCTCAGCCTTCCAAGTAGCTGGAACTACAGGTGCGCGCTACCACCCCCAGCTAATTTTTTCTTTTATTTATTTATTGTAGAGATGAGTTCTCGCCAATTTGCCCAGGCGGGTCTTGAACCCGTGGGCTCAGGCAATCCACTCAACCTCAGAGTACCAAGGCACAGGATTACAGGCTGAGCCACTGAGCCCGGCTTGTCTTTATTTTCAAGGCTGTTCCTAGAGGTCAGAATCTGAAAATGACCCAACTTATCTGTGTGGAACAGATGTTTCCAATAACTACAAAAATATAGGTTACAATATTTGAAAGAATCTTGCACTGGGTGGGGAATGAACCTGGATCTCCAAAATGGGAGGCAAGAATTCAACCACAGAATCACAAACACTCCATTGGAAAGGGGCATATTGACTTTCATGGGAACGTGGTGTGAGGGGGACTTAGAGTAACCAGTTGGCAAACTGTGACTGACAGGAAACATGCAGAGACCAAAGGCTCATCTGAGACATTTATGTCAGGCAACACTACAACATGATGGCTTCCAATAAAAACACATGACTTGCAAAGGCCTCATCTGAAGTAGGCTCTGTACAATTGGATAATAAAGCTCTTCAGGAACAAATCAGAAATTAAGCCTGTTTCTTGTCTCTGCTCCGGTATTTGGCAGGAGCCTTTGCAAGGTTCATTTCCTCACCTGGTGAGAAACTCTCTATGCCTCCCCATTCCTTGGGCATCCCAAACCCCTTGCTTACAACCTTGAGATGAATATCTGTTCTTTTCCAAAACAGGTCTCAGAACCCAGTGCTAAGTATTCACAGCGATGAACTACTGGGAATATGCCTGGGTTTCTCCAGGAGATCTGGGTGTTAATTGAGCTTCTCTCCTCCTCCTCATCTTTTGAGTCTGGGAAAAAGCCAGGGATCAGATCTTGCTTTTAAATTCTGATGACTTACTGTGAATCTTCTGCCTCAACCTCCCAAGTAGTTGGAATTTCAGGCACACACCACAACGCCCTGCTAATTTTTTTTTTTAATCTATCCCCATGATGCCCAGGCTAGTCTTGAACTCCTGGGTTCAGGCAATCCTCTCACCTCCACCTGCTCGATTACAGGTGAGCCACCATGCCCAGCATCTCATTCATTTCTATTTGGCATGTTATTTTATTGTACTTTATTGTTATTTATTAAGAGCGACAGGGTCTCATTTTGCCTGAGGCTCGTCTGGAACTCCTGGGCTCAAGGGATTCTTGCTTTTGGGCCTCCCAAACTGCTGGGCTTACAGGTGTGAGTCATTTCCAGGCCTGATTTGGCCTAAAACTGAAATCTCTGAACAAGAAAAATGGATAAGGCCACTCCGTTCCATGCTGGAGGATTCGGACAAGCTGATTGTGAGTCAGTACCCCATCCAAGGGTGTTGCAGCTGGTGAACCAGGAGACAAGTCTCGCCTTGAAGATGACTGGACCCCAGGGATACTTTGTAATCTCCCGACTGCTGACAACTTCGAGCCACAGGTCAGCTCTGATTTGCCCAGTCACAGGGAAATGGCTCCAGGAGCGTGGAGACTGGCGACAAAAAGAGAACGCATGCTACGCACTGTGGGAGGGATGCTGCCTGACTGGATTCGAACCGAGGTTGCCGCAGCCACAACGCAGAGTACTAACCACTTACGATCATGGCGAGCCACGGGTGCCACAGGACACGTATTCTTCCTTTAAGAGTAATGAGAGGTTGCTTCATTTTTGAGCGCCACTCTTTCTGGCGTTTTTCCAATCTCTATTTTTTCCCTCCTTTCTTTGCCTCTGGCGACAAGAAAAAGCACTTCTCTTTCTCAAGGATCCAGTCCTTATCGCAGCACAAGTCTACGGGGAAGTCTCCTCTCGGTTTCCAGGCCCCCGCGACTTCCCTCCTAGTCCTAGTTCCCTGGTGGACCCGCCCCTTCGCTTTCCTGCCCTCCGCCCTCCGCCCTCCGCCCCCCTGCCCTCCGCCTTCCCCTTCGCACCAGGCAACACCCCTGTTGAGCACTGGCAGCTCCACCATGTAGAAGGGGTGCTGGCAGCCTTCCCCGTAGGCCGCCCACGGGATGCCGAGAAATCAACCGGAGTAAAGGCTTGAAAAACAAAACCAAAACCATTGAAAAATCTTTCACGATCTCCATTCTCAAGATCCGCAAAGGATAAAAGCCGGAGACGACTATGGCTTACTTCACCAAGTCCTCACTCACTGTGCGCCCTGGTGAGTGCCAGACCCGCTCATCACGGGGGGGGGGGGTCCCAAGGCGACCCCTGCCACGTTCCCGGAGCTCCTGGAATCCCCGTGCTGGACACAGGACCCCAAGATAGCAGCCGAAGCTCCGCTGTGACCCGAGAGCCACACGGCTGTGTGGACGCAGACAGACTGATTCATTTGGTGAAGGCGGCGCAGAGAACGAGAAGAGCCATCACGGGAGCCCACGGGAGTTTCAGCTTTCCCAGGGCTCCACGAGGTTCAGGCTCAGGGCGCGGCCCAGACGTCTCCGGGGTCTTGTGTGCAGTCTTGGGGCAGGAGGCGCCAAGGCCATTTGGCTGCCTCTCAGGCTCTGGAATCACACAAGCATGGAATCCCACGGGACGACACCACGAATCACCACTCAAACCTCTCTTGTTTTCAAGGCCATGTAAGGTTCATGGTCGTCTAGCCAGGCGCGTCCTGGGAATAGAGGGAATCCAGGGTTTGGTGCGTCCTCACTTCTTACAGAGGCTCAGAAGGGCTCAGGAATCATGTCTCTGTGGTTCAATCAGTTAGAAAGTTTGGCTGTTAACTGAAAGTTGGTGGTTCGCGCCCACCCAGGGACGTGTGGTAGAACTTCTAACCTGTTCCTGCCAACTGATTAAGATGGTCAGTATCCTCTTCCCCGTTTTCTGACCAAATTATGTCTGAGACCTGTCAAGGGGTCACCCAATGGGCACATTTTCATGGGCTATACTTATCTGCTGGTGTGTCAGATTCGTTCCTGAAAGAGAAACTTAAGGACCCCCTTCAGATGCCATGACATCTTCATTCTGTCCTTTATAGGCTTGTAGCAGTAAGACAAATTTTTTGCCTCAGTTTTTTCATTTGTAAGAGGAAGTTGACTGTAGTACTGTATCCTCAGAATGTGCCTGGACTTAGTGATTATTCTAGCAAAAATGCTGTGACCAGTGAAATCAGTCATCACCATCATGATCCTCTCCTTTATTTTTTGAAAACAGCATTTCTTTCTCAGTTTTTGCTGACATTTTAGCACTTTTCAAAATGTGTTTGAAATGAAGTTGGTTACTTGGTTTTCGGATTACACGTAATGCCTGCAGTCATCACTCTTCTACCTATTTTGATTCACTCCTGCAGATATTTCTATAGTGTCAAGAACTGGAAGTGCAACTTCTACGTTATCATGTTTATATAATGCTTCTAATTGGAATGAATTCAACAAATTTATCTTCCACATAGGGGAACCAAATCCTATTCTAATTTATTTTGCAACTCTATTAATGTCCCTTTTGGCATTTATTTGCAGGCACAACAAATTTTCTACACTTTTGTGTATGACTTTCTAGGAAAGGGAGGGATACTTTCCTGGCTAACTAAGGGGGAGGTACAATAGAAGGCCTGATGGACAATACAGACAACTGCAGACAACGGACAGCTAAACTTATAAGATTTCAAAGTCTTCCAATATCTGTAATTGTTTAATGTGGTGACCAAGTCATGTAGGTCCAGAGAACATGGGCCAGCCTGGCCTCTTTAATAGTTTTCTTCCAGGTCACTTATCCAAGGGGAGGAAACATAATGGTCCTAGCTATTTTCTCCTCCTCTCTTTTTCTCTTTTCTTCATACACCTTTGTTTTGTTTTTATTTGATGAAAACAATCTAATGTCAGTTCTCCCTCCTATTCAATGAGGTACTGAGTGGTGTATGGAGATGGCTGTCTCTACATGATTCTTTGACAGATTTTCCCAGGGACTATTATGTCCACACACAAAAAAATTAGTTCATCTGAGACACATCATGGGAGCCAACAGAACTCCACACCCAACAGGCATCTGGTGCAGACCTGGCCCTTAGAGCTTTTGGCTCACATTTCCAGTGTTTTTGTTGACTCTCATGAGCAAAACTTGAGCTCTTTGGCTTTTGCCTAGCAAGTATAGTTATTAGACGGGTCTCTTCTCCCCTCTCTCCCTCTCACTCTCATTTTTGCATTTTTATTCTCTGCCATCAGTGGCATCAATGTGAGTTTCTGGTTTTGATGTTATGAAATGAACTTCTGGGAACAATCTCTGTTCTCTGTTGGGTGGTCCTTGACAGGGATTCATTCCTTGATTAGTGACCCATGACACATAGTCTAGTCTGTGAGCCTTTTTTTTTTGAGTTGGTCTCTCACTCTTTCACCCAGGCTGGAGTGCAATGGCACACTCGCAGCCATCCCAGCATCAACCTGTTGGGCTCTGGTCATCCTTCTGACTCAGCCTTCCAAATAGCTGGAACTACAGGCACACACTACCACACCCGGCTAATTTTTCTTTCTTCCTACCTTTCTTCTTCTTCCTTCCTTCCTTTCTTCCTTCCTTCCTTCCTTCCTTCCTTCCTTTCTTTCTTTCTTTCTTTCTTTCCTTTTTGTAGTGATGAGGTCTGGCCAACTTGCTGGGGCTGGTCTCGAACCCGGGCTCAGGATATCCACTCGCCTTCAGCCTCCCAAAGTGCTGGGATTAATGGCTGAGCTACTACTGAGCCCAGCTGTGAACCTTTTTAATTGTCTATTTATTATCCTGATGATTCTTCTCTTCCTATATTTGTCATTGCAACAATGAGAAGTTGTTTACATCTTGTCTTTCCAATGTTTTGGTGAAAATATTATGGGTCCAATAATTGCCAATATCTGCAAGAGTGGCATATCTGTAATAAGGATGATCTTAATACACAATATCTACCCCAATAACATAGGAACTTTTTGCATTAATAAATGTTATACCTAAAAAGGATTTAGCACAAATAAAAAACTTAATTTCTAGCAAGCAGGTGACAGCTTTCTTTCTCTGGTATATTCAAGTTTCTAAACTGCTGGGAAGAGTCCTCAATACCCTTTAAGGATTGTTTAACTCACAGACCAGAAAGAAGAGGAAAGACATTCACATAATCACAAATAGGTAATTGAATCAATAACATGAGCACTTTTGACAATGATACAAATCAAGACTTAATAATTTCCAGGAATATAAGCAATTTCAGCCCTAAGTAAAAATGGATGAAAAGCAATGACCTGTAATATTAGTCAGAAACAAAATGGAGTCACTTATGCCAAACCCTAACAAAACCGAGTCAGGAAATCAGAAAGGAGGGGCTCTCATGCTCACATAACTGTGATAAAACCTATTGCAAGGACTAAAAAAATGCATTCACATTTTGGGTGTAATAAGTAGAACTACTGCCTTATCAGATGGGTATCTGCTTAACTCTACGAGGAGCTGTCATATATTAGAAGAGGGTTGTGCTGTATGCTTTATATTTGGAGTAAGAAAAAAATACTACCTAGAAGTGGATTCTTCTAAATTATTGTCCAACAACACCCCACAGCAATATCATACAACTCTAGATGGGGAGGAGTGAGATATAACAACTTTCAAAATCAGTTTTTCTGATTTCCATCTTCATTTTATCCCTAACCTTAAAGGAATCTGTGTAGGTAGCTGTGGTCACATCTAATGTCACTACCAGCTTATTCAAGTCTTGCAACAGAGCCATAGAGAGACACTCCAGGGCAGACCAGTCAAGTCTCAGGCTCATCAATGCCAGCTAAGAATAGATGCCTCTGACATAAGAGGCCAGGTGATCCTCCCTCTCATCACATCTGTGCCTCCCTCTGCAGTTGCTGTGTCACCAAAAATGATAGCTTGTGCTTCTATTGTCAGAGATAAACAAAGCCAGCCATGAGTTAAAGTGATAAAAATGAATTTTATTCAGTATGATAGTAGAGGAAAGAGCTCAGCTTCATTCCAACATGTACATACATAAAAGGGCATTGTAAAAGAACAAAGAGGGGAAGAGACTGAGAGTAGGGCACAAGTGAAACATTGCAAAGGGTGGTCAGGGTAAATGGCTGAGTAATCAGGCCAGCTGTGTCTGCTTGCTAGCAATTATCAAAGTTTGGATTCTGCCCTCCCATTAAGAATGGGAGACAGAGGCCCAATGTTTCAAAGAAATGGCTTTCAGATGCTGGAGAAAGACAAACTGAGTCCCCAAAAGATGTATATTTATCTCAAAGGGACAGAGGAAGGATTTCCTTTTAGTAAATGCTATAAGAAAGGGTGGTCAGGAGCCTAGCATCATTGTTGGGTGTTGGCTAGAACAAACTGCAAATTCTCCTGACAGCCTTGAACTTACTCAGTCAAGCATTTCTTTTTTTTTTTTTTGTATGAGTCAGAGGCTTCCTCTGTTCCCCAGGAAGAGTACAGTGGCACACTCATGGCCACTGCAGGCTCAACCTGCTGCGCTCAGGTGATCTTTTCACCTCAGCCATCCAAGTAGCTGGGACCACAGGTGTGCACCACCACACCTGGCTAATTTTTTGACTTATTATACAGATAATGTCTCACCAAGTTGCCCAGGCTGGTCTAGAACTTTAGAGCTCAGGTAACTCTCTCGCTTCTGCCTCCCAAATACTGGGGTTGCAGGTGTGAACCACCATGCCTGGCAGTCAAGCATTTCAATGGGGACCTTGGGTCATGCTGGAGACATGGTCTTATACTGCTAGAAACCATAATAAAGTTTGGTCATCTCCTACTGTGGAGGTTTGGAAAGAGTCATTGTGTGCTGAGTTCCTCAATTCATACTTTTCATTCCTTCATTCCAAGACCTAGATCTTACGGGGCTCTGTTAGATGGACAAGGCCACAGGCCATTTTCTTTTTCCTTTTTTCTTTTTTTTTTTTGAGTTGGCGTCTCACTCTGTCACCAAGACTGGAGTGCAGTGGCCGCTCCTGGCCACCACAGCCTCGACCTGCTGGGCTCCGGTGATCCTTCTCCATCAGTCTTCCAAGTAGCTGGAACTACAGGTACGTGCTAGCATGCCCAGCTAATTTTTGATTTATTGTAGAGATGAGGTCTTGCCAAGTTGCCCAGGTGGGTCTCAAACCCTCGGGCTCAGGCAATCTACTCACCTCAGCTTCCCAAAGGCGCGGGATTACAGGCTGAGCCACTGAGCCTGCCTAGGCCATTTTCAATGGTTAAGGCAGCCCAGGTGTATCCACTGAAACCTGAATGACAATAAAGAAAATCATCAGATTGAGAGTGGGTACCACAATACATATTCTTTACCTATCTTCAAGGGGACAGACCCCCAAATTTAAAGACTTTTTCAGAATGGAAAAGGTGAGCCAGAATGAAATTCAAACATACATTGGCAAAGTGTATAGTTTATTGATTTTTTTTTATAAGAAAGTCATTCCAAAATGACAATCCGCAAGTGACAATGGTAGGTGAGGGTTGGGGAGAGACTTCATAAGGCCGAAATTAACCTCAGGTTAAATGTAACATCCACATCTTGGGAAAAGAAACCAATAAGTCCACTGGAATATATTTATTGTCATGACATATACAAGGAGGACACAATGCTAAATGTGTGAGTCATTTTTAATGACAGTATTTGTGAATAAGTTATTAATTATTGTGTCACTTTAACTGGGACATGGGGTCCACAGATATTTTGTTAAACATTATTTCTAGCCGGGCTCGGTGGCTCAGCCTGTAATCCCATGCCTTTGGGAGGCTGAGGTGAGTGGATTGCCTTGAGCTCGCGGGTTCGAGACCCGCCTGGGCAGTGAGACCTCATCTCTACAATAAATCAAAAAATTAGCCAGGCATGGTAGCGCATGCCTGTAATTCTGGCTACTCGGAAGGCTGAGGTGGAAGGATCGCCGGAGCCCAGCAGGTTGAGGCTGCGGTGGCCTGGAGCGGCCACTGCACTCCAGTCTGGGTGACAGAGTGAGACTCCAACTCAAAACAAAAAAAACAAAAAAAACCCACATTATTTCTGGTTATTCCTTGAGGAGGATTCTGAATGAGATTAGCATTGAATTAATAGACTGAGTAAATTGCCCTTCCAGATGTAGGCGGGTCTCATGCAAACCATGGAAGACTTGAAGAAAATACATACAAGGCTAAGAAAAAGACTTTCTGCTCCATGTGCTTTAAACTGAGATATCAGTCTCCTGCACTGGGGTTTGGGTTCCGTCTGGAACTATACTCACCATTCTTGGGGCTCAGCTTGCTAAGTATAGATCTGGGCTTCTCAGCTTTCATAATCATGGGAGCCAATGTAAGTCCTTTCTTTCTATATATATTATGTTGTTTTTCTTCTCTGATGAACCCTGACTAACACAAAAAGACATGCTGGTTTCAGTCTCCATGCTGTAGAAAGGTGTGTGAAAAATAAAAACTCTGCTGCATTCTCTAATGAACAGTTAACACCCGTAGAAGTTTTAAAGTTTTAGGAAAAACTGTAAGACTCTTTTGGTTTAAACTGTCCTCAGCAAAATAACAGGTTCTAGGAAAATATTGTTTCCTTGATGTTTTCTAAGCAAAAGCAAGACCAAAGAAGGCGATATATATATATATCGCATTTTTTGGTCTTGCTCTCTCTCTCTCTCTCTATATATATATAGAGAGAGAGAGTAAGCTTTTTATTTGGAACAATTTGCATACAACCTGAAGAATGCATGCAGACAGATGCCTTGTACTCTTTACTCTGTTTCCTCTAACAGTAACATCATGGTGGTATTTCCAAAATGGTAATATTTTAGATATTGGAAATACTCTAGTACCAAGGTTTTAATATTTATACAAGCAAGTTATAGAATTATTCCATCATTGCAAGAATTCACCAAGTTATCTTTTATAACCATACCCCTTCTCTTCAGTGCTATTCCCTCTTTTCTCCTAAAGCCCTGGAAACTATGAATCTCTTCTCCATTTCTACACTTTTTTCATTTCAAGAAAGTATTATACATGTAACTTTTAGAATTACACTTTTTTCACTTGATATAATTTTCTCACGATTAACCAGATTTTTTGTGATTTCATAGTTTATTCTTTAAAAAAATAAGTAGTATTCAATGCTCTGAATATACCACAGTTTGCTTAATCACTCACCCGGTGAAAGTCATCAACATTGTTTCCCACTTTTGGCTAAGAATTCAGCTGCTATAAACTGCAGATTTTGTGTGAATGTAAGTTTTTGTGTTTCTGCAATAAATGCCAGGAATGCTATTCCCAGGTGTGTCCGGACCAGCTGGGGTTATTGGGGTACCTGAAAGAGGGAGTGGAGATGTAAAAGGAATACAAGACTCCTTTCTGCTGCAAAGGGAGGGCACCGGGGCTAGTCCCTGAGTGGCTCCGTTTCTCTTTATTCCAGTTTTTATACAAGCACAGTACAATCAGGCATTCAAACTTCCCCAATCTTCAACATTAAACTTCCCCTCTATCAAGAAGTGTCTGTACCCTGACTCAGACTGTTCTGCTAACATTTCATATTAGTTTTGTCCTTGGCCCGCACTTTCTGTACTTTGAAAGACACATACTATTCTTATCTGGACTCTGCTTTTCTAGGTAGACGGTTTCATGCTTTAACTATTTAGTCCCTGACATTTCCCCCTTCTTTATTTATTTTTGTGGCATAAGGTTATCTTGGCTCCTGTCTTAGGTTGTTCTCGCTTCACCTTGGTTGTTACCCGTCATTGGCTTATTCCCCCTCTACACGGGGAATACCTGTCTTAGGTTCATACCAGGTGACTGGAATCTTACCTGTCATTGAATACCAAGACTTCTTCTTACACCACATGTTCTATGGGGCGTGGGGCTTGTTGTAGCTTTATCATATGCAAATCTCTTTGCACTGTTATTATAGAGGTCCAGATAGAGCTTATAATGCATGGTCCAAGACAAAACAATAACAGGCTAACAATGCTTATTGCAATTATTGGGGTCAACCATTTCCATAATGCCTGAGTTGGAGATCTAATAAGGTTTTGAATTTTATCGAATATGTCTTTAGCCATATCCATAGGGAGCACATCTATATGTGCTTGACTCAATGCCAATATTTCTTCGTGACGTTTTTGTAGATCTAAGGACTTGTTGCTACTCTCCCATAATCCTTCCAAATGGTGTTTTACTTTCTGCCAGTCACTGGAATTGCCCTGGTAAGTTTTGTTAGTTATCCAAATCCATTGATACTCTGCATGACATTTGATTCTGCTATGGGTGTACACAGTGTCTACGCGGTCCCCTAAATTGGTAACAGCTTCATACAATAATTGTAACTTTTGTTCCATTTTTAAATCTATCTTTTCCTGAGTTCCCATAATCTGGGAAACATTACTAGTAAGGTTGTTAACGAAGTTAGGAGATTGTATGGACATTGTAAGGCTTGCAGCTGTGGCTGCTGTAGATGTAATCATGGTTATTAAAGCCAATATACCTAAAACTACTAACCCTACACCCCTTTTTTGTACAGATAACATGTTTCTTAAATGTTATAATACACTGTACCCTTTGTTTTCATACCAAGGGATAGTAATATTCACAGGTAAAAACACAAAAGGGGGTTGATGAACCAATACTACCATAATGTGCTCATCAGTTAAACAATGTAAACAATTAGTCAAATTACAATTTGTACAATTGATAATGGAAGTCGTATTGTAGTCCGGAATAGGGGTAATGTTAAACGCACCAGAAGTCACATTGCCTACTAAGAACAAATTAACAGATGTAAGACAAATAGAAGTTCTGTTACATTCTGTGGTATTACCAACAGTGTCATTCAATCTTTGTATAGCCTGGTCAAATTTCTGAGAGGCAAGGTCGGAGATGTTATAACATCCTTTAATCCCGGTGCCAGTTTTCTCCTTTTGGAAGCAGAATGGAATCCCACGACCCATCCCTGTAAAGTTCCAAGATTTCCAGTCTGAGGTGACATTATGGCTGAATAGCACATCTTTGTTCATATTGGTGACGTGCAGCAATGGTGGTTCCGGAACATAGGCCCAATGGACGGCTGCATCAACGGTCTCCAGGGTCATCAATATGGTAATTGTCGCACTGACACACCAAATGCTCAGGAAGCCAATGTGCCCCATCATCATCCTGCGAGAAAACACAAACATGTCCTCGTGCCCATATTAATACGGGGTCGGGACCCTTCCATAGACCAGTAAGTGGATCTTTCCATTTTATCTGAGCATAAGAGCTGCTAGTTGTGGGGTGCCATAGGCAATCAGCCACTGTGGCCCTGTGTGCATCAGCATTCAAAAAATTTAAAGTAAATAATGCATGGTTTAATATATTTTGTGGAGTGAAGGGGTACAATTCCCTCTTCCTTATTTTTTGAATTTGCAGCTTCAATGTGCCATGAGCTCTTTCCACAATACCTTGCCCCTGAGGGTTGTAAGGGATCCCAGTCAAATGCGTAATGTGTAGCTGCATACAAAACTGCCGAAAACGCACACTAATGTAAGCTGTGGCATTATCGGTTTTAATAGTATGAGAAAGCCCCAAAACAGCAAAGCAGCGAAGACAATGGGCGATTACAGAAGTGTTTTCTTTGGTAGCTGCAGTGGCCATAATAAACCCAGAAAACATATCGACAGTAGAGTGGACAAATTTTAATTTTCCAAACGAGGGCACGTGGGTGACGTCCATTTGCCATATCTGTCCTGGGACAAGGCCCCTAGGGTTCACCCCAAGGTGAGGTACAGGCAAATGTTGTAAACAAGATGGGCAATTCTTTACTATAAGGCGAGCTGCGTCTCTTGGAATGCGGAATGCTTTATGCAATCCGGCACTGTTCTGATGATGGATGGCATGGGAAGCCTGAGCAGCTTCTAAAAGAGCTGGATAAGTTTGAGATAAACTGCCATCTGCCAAAGGATTACCCATGCTAAGGGGACCAGGCAAAGGTGAATGAGCTTGTATATGAGAGATGTAACATGGAACAATTCTATGGCGTATTTCAGTTTGCAGTTTCAAAAACAATTGTTGTATTACAGTATTTGATGTAGAAATAGCACCAGTTGTTTCCAAAATTGGAACAGCATGAGCTATGTATTTACTGTCTGTATATAAATTAAAAGGAATATCATTATAATCATGAAATACTTGTAAAACTGCTCGAAGTTCTATGACCTGAGCCGAAGCAGGTGGGGAATCATAAACAGTAGAAAGCTCATTTTCTACCACTGCATATTTTCCTGATGGAGAACCATGAGTAAATAAAACTCTGGCCCCTCGAATAGGATTGGGCCAAACAATAATGGGCAAAACAAAAGGATGTAGTTTAAAAAATTGTAATAATTTGTGTTGAGGGTAATGATGTATAAACTGTCCGGTATAACCAGCTAAAGCTACGGCCCAGGGCATAGAATTTTGCATAAGCATATCCACTTGCTGTGCTGTAAGAGGCAAGCAGAGAGATGTAGGCTCCCTTCCAAATAATTGGCGGCTTTTTACATGGGAAGTGTGTACTGTTTGAGCCAAAGCCTCATCATATGGCAGTAAAACCTTATGGGGGTTTATGGAAGTATGTATCCAATATAAGGGGCTGTCCTGCCATAGAACGGTGGTAGGGGTGATGGCTGTAGGAAATATATATGCAACCCATGGATGTTCATAATTTATGAATTTACGCTGTTGACTATGAATGGCTGTTTCTACTTTGGACAATGCCTGTCTAGCTTGAAGAGTAATCACCCGGGGAGAGGAAGGATCGCTTTCCCCTTTCAAAATGTCAAATAGTGGTTTTAATTCACCTGTAGTAATGTTAAGGGAGGGACGGAGCCAATTTATATCTCCCAACATTTTTTGAAAATCATTCAAGGTTTTTAGTTTGTCTGTCCTGATTTGAATTTTTTGTGGCTTAATCTCTCGATTTAGTAAGTAGTGTCCCAAATAAGTATAAGGCGCACGAGTTTGCACCTTTTCTGGAGCAATGAACAAACCTGTGCTTTCTAAAGCTTTCTCCAAGTCTCAATAAACCTTGTAAAAGCTGTACTTGATCAGGTGATGCTAAAAGAATGTCATCCATATAATGAATAATATAAATTTGTGAATATGATTGCCTTATAGGCCATAAAATATATGAAACAAATTTTTGGCACAAAGTTGGGCTATTTGCCATGCCTTGAGGAAGAACCTTCCATTGGTAACGTTGCATGGGCTCAGTTAAATTTATAGATGGTATGCTAAAAGCGAATCTTTTAGAGTCTTCTGGATATAAGGGAATAGGATAAAAACAATCTTTCAAATCCATGACAATAACATGGGAAGAATCAGGTATGGCACAAGGGTCAGGAAGCCCTGGTTATAAGGCTCCCATAGTCTCCATGGTTTTGTTTACCTCTCTGAGATCTTGTAAAAGTCTCCATTTTCCTGACTTTTTCTTTATGACAAATATAGGAGAATTCCATGGTGAAGTAGAAGGCTCAATATGACCTGCTTCAAGCTGTTCCTGCACTAACAACTGGGCTGCCTTAATTTTTTCAGAAGTTAAGGGCCATTGATCCACCCATACAGGTTTTGAAGATAACCAAACAATTGGATCTGCATGGCGTGCAGAAGGATCAAGGGCCCGTGCTAAAAATACCCTAAACCTGTTTTATCGTTTTTAATGCTAGTAGGAATAGGCTGTTTAATGCTTTGATTGTCGTGTCCCAATCCTTGAGAAGGGAATAGTCTCTGATCCATTAATTGAGAAGTAACATGAGGATTAGAACTATGCAAGTAAACTCCCATTTGTTTCATTACATCACGCCCCCATAAATTAGTGGGCAAACTGGGAACTACATATGGTTGGAATATACCTGTGTGCCCTTCAGGATCAGTCCAAGAGAGGTGATTACTGCTTATTTTTGGATTGGTAGTTTGTCCTATACCTTTTAATTGCATCATAGCCTCATGTATTGGCCAAGCTGGTGGCCAGAAACAGGATGAAATAACTGAGACATCAGCCCCAGTGTCAAGCAGTCCTTGAAATTCTTTACCATTAATAGTTAAGGTTAGAGTGGGTCGTTGCCTCCCCACTTCCTGCACCCAATAGGCATCAGAAGAACCGAAGCCTGAATTATTTCGGGCAGCTTTCTGACTGGCATGTAAAGTAGGAACTAAGGGTAACAAGATGAATTGGGCTATTCGTTGACCTGCATCAATGACTATTGGTTTCATATTGGCCTGAGTTATGATTTTTATTTCTCCTGTATAATCATGGTCTATAACACCAGGAAAAACAGTGAGTCCTTTCATAGTTGAGCTGGTGGCTGAAGCGGATCAAGCCCTGCAATAACACTAGGCAGAGGTGGAGACCACATCTCGGGAGGAGCCGTTGGCTGAATAGGTGCTATTGTCCTGGGCAGAAAGCCGCCTTCTGACCTTTTACATACTTGCAATAAGTCCCTCACTTGAGTTGTTAAATCTCTCATCTGCTCGGTGATTTCAGTAAGGCCATTATCGGGTTTTGAAATTACTGGGAAGGTTAAAGAGGGATATTTTTCCTCATGATATTTTAAAGCCTCTTCCTCCTGATCTTCCTCATCAGACTGAGGCAGGGAGGTATTAGATGCCTCAGCGACAACTGGGTTATCCTCGGTTTTATGACTGGGTTGAGAAGATTTTGCATTTTCACTAAACTTTGTAAGCTCAGACCGAGGATCAAGACAATCCCTAACTGAATTCCATAAGCTAAATATTTCTACCGGGACTTTTGAAGGCCCATGAGTAGTATAATAAGCCTGTAATTTTCCCCCAACCTTCTGCCAAGTTTCACTATTCACAGTTCCCTCTTCAGGGAACCAAGGACACACATCTGTTATAAAAGCTAAAAATTTATCAAGTTGAGGTTTCCCTACTTTAGTGCCGTGCGTCCGCAGCATGTGTTGCAACATTTCCACAAATATCTCTTTACTGTTGCTTTGTCCCATGTTTACTCCCTGAGGATTATTGAACACACCGTCTTACCTTATTTTATTCTCTGGACTCTTCTTCACGTTGACGGTGGTCTCTCACTGCATCCCTTGTTTTCAGGTCCCTGTTTGGGCGCCACCTGTCCGAACCAGCTGGGGTTATTGGGGTACCTGAAAGAGGGAGTGGAGACGTAAAAGGAATGCAAGACTCCTTTCTGCTGCAAAGGGAGGGCACCGGGGCTAGTCCCCGAGTGGCTCCGTTTCTCTTTATTCCAGAGTTTTTATACAAGCGCAATACAATCAGGCATTCAAACTTCCCCAAATCTTCAACATTAAACTTCCCCTCTATCAAGAAGTGTCTGTACCCTGACTCAGACTTTTCTGCTAACATTTCATATTAGTTTTGTCCTTGACCAGCACTTTCTATGCTTTGAAAGACACATACTATTCTTATCTGGACTCTGCTTTTCTAGGTAGACAGTTTCATGCTTTAACCATTTAGTCCCCAACACAGGTGGTATGGTAAGTTGAGTGTATCATTTTGTTTTTTTACACTAAAAACTATACAAATATTTTCAGAGTGGTTGTAATGTGTTTCATTCCCACCAGCAATGTATAGGTGATTCAGATATTTCTGATCTCTGGTCACCACTTGATGTTGTCATGCTTTCATTTTGTCCATTCTGATAGGTGTGTAGTGATAGCTCATTGTGGTTTCAATGAGCACATCACTTGTGGTCTATAATGTCTTGGTTTCCACAAATGCATTTGGGGGTAAGGGGGACACAATAGCATCTATAACAATATGTGGGCTGTGTCTGGGTGTTCTGAAATTGTCAATAAAGTCCTGCTGGCTGACTTTGCTATTGGGTTGTTTTATATTCTTATTGATTTTCTATCTAGTTGTCTTATAAGTTGTTGAAAAAAGGAGGTTGTTGAAGCCTACTGTTATATTTATAGATTTGTCTAGTTCTCTGTTCAGTACTATCAGTTTTTGTTACATACACATTTATGACTTCTGTTGGAGGTTTGGTGGATTGACCCTTTTCTCATTATATATAATGTTATAATGTCTTTCTTTGTGTCTGGTTAGTTTCTGTGTTCTGTAATGTACTATATCTGATATTAATGTGCCCAGTCTTGCTTTCCTTACATCATTTTTGCATGGTATATCTATTTCCATGCTTTTGCTTTCAACTTGCCTGTATATTTGAAGTTAGTTTCTTTGCAGCCAGCATATAGTTGGATCATGTCTACTAATGCACTCTGCCAAACTCTGTATTTAATTGGTGTATTTTGACCATTGATTGACATTTATTGTGATGATTGATATAGTAGGATTAGCCTGCCATAGTATTTTTTATTTTCTGGTTGTTCTAGTTTGTATTCTGTTATCGGTTTTTGGTCTTGTGTTCTACTTCTTGCTGTTCAGTGTTGACTTGAACACTTATGAGGTTGCATTATGTTTTATCTATCATGTTTTTGAGCATATCTGTTTATAAGACTTTCTTGGTTTCTCTGGTATGTATATTTATATGTCTGTGTATCCATATCTTTTTTTTTTTTTTTTTTTTTAGTTGGAGTCTCACTCTGTCGCCCAGACTGGAGTGCAGTGGCCGCTCCCGGCCACCGCAGCCTCGACCTGCTAGGCTCCGGCGATCCTTCCGCCTCAGCCTTCCAAGTAGCTGGAATTACAGGCAGGCACTACCATAGCCCAGCTGATTTTTTGATTTATTGTAGAGATGAGGTCTCGCTGCCCAGGCGGGTCTCGAACCTGCGGGCTCAGGCAATCCACTCACCTCAGCCTCCCAAAGGCAGGGGATTACAGGCTGAGCCACCGAGCCCGGCTTATCCATATCTTATCATGCTATACTGGTGACATTATTATACCAGGTCAAAGGAACTATAAAAAACTTATTTCACTTTGTAATATATTATTGCAGTAATTTCCTTTATACAGAGTTAGAATTGTATCAGTGTTACAATTTTTTCTTTTTTTAAAAATCAATATTTTTTATTATGATGTTGTGGGGTAAGTTAAGGGTTAGGTATACAGATACGTTTCATTCAAGCACCCTATTGATAAGAGGTGCTTCCCAATCCCCACACAGATATTTGTTCATTAATCCCATCTCCCTCCCCCCCATAGCTTCCCACTACTGTCAGTCATTTTCTTATAGTATTAGGTTGGATGTTCAAGGTTCATTATATGAGTGAGAACATTTGATACCCGGACCTTTGTTTTTGTGAGAGGTCACTCAGTATTATAGACTGTAGTTCCATCCAGGTTGCTGTGAAATTCATGATTTTGTTCTTTTTTATGGCTGGGTAGTATTCCATCGTGTATATGTACCACATTTTTAAAATTTTTTTTTTGAGTTGGAGTCTCACTCTGTCACCCAGACTGGAGTGCAGTGGCCGCTCCTGGCTACCGCAGCCTCAGCCTGCTGGGCTCCAGCGATCCTTCCACCTCAGCCAAGTAGCTGGAATTACAGGCATGCACCACCATGCCCAGCTGATTTTTTGATTTATTGTAGAGATGAGGTCTCGCTGCCCAGGCAGGTCTCGAACCCGTGGGCTCAGGCAATTCACTCACCTCAGCCTCCCAAAGGCGCGGGATTACAGGCTGAACCACCGAGCCCGGCTGTACCACATTTTTTTAATCCAGTCCTCTTTTGATGGGCAGCATGGCTGTTTCCAGGTTCTTGGTATTGTGGACAATGCTGCGATAAACATACGTGTGAAGGTATCTTTTTTATAGAGTGATTTGTGTTCTTCCGGATATATTCCCAGTAGGGGGATTGCGGGGTCGTATGGGAGGTTGATATTTAGAGGTTTTAGGAATCGCCAAACTGCTTTCCACAGAGTTTGCACTAGTTTACACTCCCACCAACAGTGTAGAAGTGTTCCCTTTTCTCCACACCCTCTCCAGCAGTTTTTATTCTTTGAGTTGTTGATAATTGCCATTCAGACTGGAGTTAGGTGGTATCTCAGTGTGGTTTTGATTTGCATCTCCTTGATGATTAGTGAGGCTGAACATTTCTTCATATGTCTGTTGGCTGCTCGAATGTCTTCCTTTGTGAAGTGTCTGTTCATGTCTTTTGCCCATTTTATAATGGGGTTGTTTGTTTTTTTCTTTTCAGCATGTTTGAGTTCCTTGTATATCAAAGATGTTAAGCCTTTGTCTGACCTGGTGTTGGCAAATACTTTTTCCCAGTCTGTAGACTGTCTCCCTGCTCTCTTGATGGTTTCTTTGGCTTTGCAGAAGCTTGTCAGTTTAATAAGGTCTCACTTGTCTATCCTCTCTCTTATGGCCTGTGGGTTTTGTGTTTTGTTCAGGAATTGGATGCCAGTTCCGATTTCCATGAGGGTTTTCCCTTCATTTTCTAAGGTTCTTATGTTTGAGGTTTTACATTTAGGTCTCTGATCCATTTGGAGTCAACCTTTGTGCATGGGGATAGATAGGGGTCCTGTTTCAATCTTCTGCATGTGGTCAGTCAGTTTTCCCAGCACCATTTACTGAATAGGTTCTCCTCTCCCCAGTGGTAGGTGGTGGAGGCTTTGTCGAAGATGAGTTGGTTGAGAAATTGAGGTTTTGCTTCTGGAATCTCAATTCTATTCCATTGTTCTATATGCCTATTCCTATACCAATACCAAGCTGTTTTGATGATTGTAGCTTTACAGTAAAGTTTGAAGTCTGGTAATGTGATACCACCTGCTTTGTTTTTTTTTGCTGAGGTTTGTTCTGGCTATTCTTGATCATTTGTGTTTCCATATGAATTCCTGCATTGTTTTTTCTAGGTCTGAGAAGAATGTTGCTGGTAATTTGATGGGTATTGCATTGAATTTGTGGATTGCCTTAGGTAAGATGGACATCTTCACAATGTTGATTCTTCCAATTCATGAGCATGGGATATTTTTCTACTTGTTTGTGTCAACTTTGATTTCTTTGAGCAGTGTTTTGTAGTTTTCATTGTAAAGGTCTTTCATGTCTCTGGTTAGGAAGATCCCAAGGTATTTCATTTTTCGTGGCTATTGTGAATGGAATTGTGTTTTTTATTTGGGTTTCTGTTTGTTTATTATTGGTGTAAAGTGATGCCATTGTCTTTTGCACATTTATTTTGTATCCTGAGACTTTGCCAAAGGCCTTTATCAGTGTAAGGAGGTTTTTGACAGATTCTCTTGGGTTTTCAAGGTACACAATCATATCATCTGCAAAGAGAGAAAATTTGACTTCCTCTTTTCCTATTTGGATACCCTTGATTGCCTCCTCTTCTCTGATTGCTCGAGCCAGGACTTCCAGTACTATGTTGAACAGGAAGGGTGAGAGTGGGCATCCTTGTCTTGTTCCAGTTTTCAGGGGAAATGGTTCCAATTTTTGTTTGTTTAGGAGTATGCTGGCTGTGGGTTTCTCATATATGGCGTTTACTATTTTGAGGTATAATCCCTGTATGCCTAGATGTTCGAGGGTTTTTATCAAGAAGGGGTGCTGGACTTTATCAAAAGCTTTTTCTGCATGTAATGATATAATCATGTGGTTTTGGTTTTGACATCTGTTGATGTATTTAATTACATTTATGTTTTTACGAATGTTGAACCAGCCTTGCATCCCAGGAATGAAGCCTACTTGGTCATGATGGATGATTTTTGAGATGTGCTGCTGAATCCAGTTTGCTAGGATCTTGTTGAGAATTTTAGAATCTATGTTCATCAAAGATATTGGCCTATAGTTCTGTTTCTTTGTTGGATCTTTACCTGGCTTGGGTATCAATGTGATGTTGGCTTCGCAAAATGATTTGGGGAGGGTTCCATCTTTCTCAATTGCCTGGAATACCTTCAGTAGGATTGGTATCAGCTCCTCCTTAAATGTCTTGCAGAATTCTGCTGGGAAGCCATCTGGACCGGGGCCTTTTTTGTAGGTAGTTTTCTTATTAAGTAGTTGATTTCCTTGATTGTTATTGGTCTATTTAGGGTTCCAATTTCTTCTGGTTTCAACCTAGGTAGGTTGTGTGATGTCAGAAAGTCCTCCATTTCATTAAGGTTTTCAAGTTTGTTTCCATACAAGTGTATGTAGTAGTCTCTAATGATCTTTTGTATTTCTTCAGGGTCAGATGTGACTTCATCTTTTGTGTTTCTGATTGTGCTTATTTTTTTTTTTTCTCATTTTTTCTTGATCAGTCTAGCTAGGGGACCATTGATCTTGTTTATCCTTTCGAAGAACCAGCTTTTTGTTTCATTGATTTTTTTGTATTATCTTTTTGTTTCTATGTCCTGGATTTGGGCTTTTATTTTGGTGATCTGGATTCTTCTGCTGAAATTGGGTTTTTGTGGTCTTGCTTTTCCAGCTTCCTTAGGTGGCTAGTTAGGATGTTAGTTTGTGCTCCTTCCATTTTCTTCACGTGGATATAAATTCCCCTCTTACTACAGCTTTTAAGGCATCCTAGAGATTTTGGAAAGGATGTTTCTTCATTTTCATTTGTTTCCAGGTATCTTTTGATCCCTGTTTTGATTTCTTCATTGACCCAGGAGTTGTTTAGCATCATGCTGTTTAGTGTCCATGTCTTTGGGGGTTTTTGGGGGGGACTTCGTTGGTGTCAATGTTTATTTTTATTCCACTGTGTTCCGAGAAGTTGCATGGTAGAATTTTGGTTCTTTTAAATTCACTTATGCTTGATTTATGGCCAATATGTGGTTGATCTTAGAATACGTTCCATGCGGTGATGAGTAGAATGTGTATTCTGTGGTCTTTGGATGGAGTGTTCTGTAGGTATCAATTAAGTCCATTTGGTCCAGAGTCATATTGAGGTTCTGAATCTCTTTGCTGATTTTTTTGTACTGATGATCTGTCTAGGGTTGTGAGTGGGATATTAAAGTCCCCAGTTATGATGGTGTTAGAGTCAATATCTTTCTTTAGTTTTCCTAGAAGTTGCTTTATGAAAGTTGGCGCACCTATGTTGGGTGCATATATGCTTAGGATAGATATTTCCTGTTGATGGAGTGAACCTTTTATCATTATGTAGTGGCCCTGTGTATCTTTTTTAATTTTTGATAGCTTAAATGGTATTTTGTTTGAAATTAGGATCGCAACTCCTCTTTCTTTTGTGTTCCATTTGCCTGAAAGTTTGTTTCCCATCCTTTTACTTTGAGTCTGTGTATGTCCTTTCTAGTGAGATGAGTCTCTTGAAGGCAGTATATTGTTGCCCAGTGATATTTTATCCATTTTGCTATTCTATGTCTTTTCAGTGGTGCATTTAGTCCATTCACATTCAGGCTAATTATTGAAATGTGAGAGTTCATCTCTATCATAGAATTCTTATGGAGTTGTGGTTCTTCCACTTGGTTCTTTTTTGTCTTTCTTTTGGTTTTGGGGTTGGTTCCTGTATATTTTATTCTTTTCTGTGTTCTCTTTTGAACAATGTTGTCCTTTTTTTCTTTTCTTCTGTGTTTAGTACTTAAGTATTTCATATAGAGGTGGTTTGATGGCAGCAAAAGTTCTTAGGGATTGGATATCTGGGAAAGTTTTAATTCTCCCTTGCTGATGAAGCTTAGTTTGGCCAGGTAAGTTATTCTTGGTTGAAATTGTTTTTCTTTTAGGACTTTGAAGATAGGGCTCCAAGCTCTCCTAGCCGATAGTGTTTCTGTAGATAAATCTGCTGCTATTCTGATTGGTTTTCCATGGTAGGTGATCTGGCCTTTTTCTCTTGCTGCCTTTAGGATTTTTTTAATGCCTACTTTGTTTAGGCAAATTATTATGTGTCTAGGAGTTGGTCTTCTCATTTGTTGTCTTGCAGGGTTCTCTGAATCTCTTGTGTTTGAATTTTTGCATCACTGGTTAGATAAGGGAAGTTTTCTTGAATGATCTCATGGAAAGTTTGTTCTAGTGTGGTCTTTGTCTCTCTTTCTGCCTCAGGTATGCTAATTACTCTTAGGTTTGGTCTCTTGAAGTAATTGCTCATCTCTTGAAGGTTTTGTTCGTCTTTTTGAGCTTGTTTTCTGTGTTTTTAAGAGTTTGGGTTAGTTCTGTATTTTGGTCCTCAAGCTCTGAGATTCTTTCTTCTGCTTGGATAATTCTGCTTTACATGCTTATCAGTTTGCTATTTATTTCATTCACAGTATTCTTTATTACTGTTATCTCAGATATCAGCTCCTTCGTAGTTTCTTCTTGTGCCTCCTCAATTCTTTTTAATCTCTCCATTATTGTCTTGATATTAACATTTGTAGTTTGAGATCCTTTGTTCTGGGGCTCTTCATTGTTTGCATTCCGAAGTCAGTTTGCTCAGTGTCTTTCCTCCCAGGGGTCTGGGGAGAGACCCATACTCTTTTTTTGGTTTTTCTTCATTTTTATAGATTTCTCTCTCTCTCCCCCTTCCCTCCCCTTATTTAATTCTGTTTTTTGGGGAAGGTGGGGTTGCTTTTATTTCTCTTCAGCAATGACCTGTTCTTCCTTATGAGGGTCTTCTGGCTTTGTTCACTTTTGAGGTTGGAATGTAGGCTGCAATCTGTACTTTTTGCAGTTTTGAGGTTTAATTGAGAGGGAAGCTGTGGTTCAGAGTGTATATGCTGATTCTAGCATCCAAAAACAGGTGTATGAGCACACTGGAACCTATTTCCCTCTGCCTTACAATCTGTCCGTTCAGCAGTATGTAGTCTTGGTTCCTAGATTAAAATGGGGGTATAAAAGAGGAAAATAATGGAGGAAGGGGGAGTCAATTGGAAGTTAGAGAGAGAGAAGAGCAAGAGGGAAAACAGACATACATACCAACTATCAGGTGAGAAAGAGATACAAGGCCGGAGAGAAGTGGAAGAAGACACGAAGAAAGATTCCCTAAAGAATACTGATAGCTACACAGAGACAGACCAATATAAACATGAAACAGTGTAAGTCAGAAGGCAAATAATGAACATGATCAAAATAAACAGTCAAAATGATAAAATCATAAGTCACAATAAGAGATCAGACTAAAATCACTTCAGCTCTGATCTTGGCCTCTCCCCTTTGATTTTGCATTGCAGGCAGCTAGGTTTACTCACAGCTTGGGTTTGGCTGCCTGGGAATTTCTTTTATCTGATTCAGCTTAGGGGTGGAGCTTTGTCTCCTGTTTAGCAATGTTATCTTAGGAACCAAGGTGGAGTTTATTGATAGGTGGGCAGGGCAGTGGAAATCTCTGCCTGCAGAGAGGCAGAGGCAGATTCTCTTTCATAGATCCCTTTCTCTCCGCTTGTCTGGGTCCCCAAGCTTGGGGTCACAGGCTGAGTGCCTCAGCCAGGGTGGTCCCCGGGGGTCCAGAGCTCCAAAGCTCCAACGGGCAGGCAGTGAGTGCAAGAGTGGCTCTGGGCCCCCCCCAGGGTACTTCAACCAGGAATGGGACTGGTGTATCTGAGGGGCAGGGGGTCCAGAGCCTCCCTGAGTGACCAGCAGCTTGGTGACGATGAGAGATGATGTAGCCAGGGAGCTAGTTGAGACCCTAGACTCCCGCGCACATGGTGGAACTGCAGCAGCAGAGGGTCACAGTATCTGGCCCTGTGTGGGACCAAGGGACCCAAGCCTCAGACCAGCGCTTGCTGGTGGTGGGCTTGAATCACCAGCAGGTAGTGTTATCCCTCACTCCAGATGGTCTTTATCTCAGCTGTTCGCCTGCCCCTCAGGCACTGACGGTGTGATGTGGCATGCCTGCCTCAGCGGCAGTGGTGGCAGCAGCAGCAATGGTGGTGGTGGTGGCGGCTGGGCCACTGGCACAGGCAGTGTGATGTGTAATGGCCGCCTCTGTGCAGTGGCTGCCTCGGAGGAAGTGGCTGCTCGGTTGCCTCAGAGGAGGCGGAGGCTTGGCTGCCTCGAAGTAGGAGGTGGCAGTGGCTTCGCTGCCTCTGAGGTGGGCGGTGGCAGCTCCGCTGCCTCGGGGGGGCGGTGGCACCTCTGCTGCCTCGGGGGGGCGGCGGCGCTTCCGCTGTCTTGGAGGGGGGTCGGCAGCACCTCCGCTGCCTGGGGGATGCGGCGGCACCTCCGTTGCCTCGCGGCTCCGAGTGGCTCCGTTGCCTCGGAGGAGGCGGTGGCTCGTCCCAGGCACTGGTGGTGCAATGTGGAATGGCTGCCGGCCAGAACGGCAGCAGCAGCCACCACAATAGCTGCACAGACCTTGGCGATGCCTCAGCAAAGTCTACCTTTGAGCTCCGTGTGAAGAGCAGGCTGCAGATGATGGGATCTGCAGTCTTCAGGGTGAGAATCAGCGTCTCTTTGCGTTCTCCTCGGTGGAGAGTTTCACAGGCAGTGCTGCCCTGTCCCCATCTTGCCTAGCCCCCCCCACGATTTTTTCTTAAACCATCAATCTAATTTAGAAAAGTTAAGAGGAGAAGAAAAGCCTGCTTTGCTCACTGTATTTTCTTTCTTCTTCTTCTTTTTTGTTGCCTCAAGTTTCCTTCTTTAATCATTTCCTTTCTGTTTAGAGCAATCCTTTTAGCTATTATTTTAAGATAGAGTTGCTGGTGACAGATTCCCTTAGTTTTATATAACCTAAAATTGGATTTTCCCCTTAAACATTGAAGGATATTTTTGCTAGATATGGAATTCTGGGATGACAAATTTTTCTTTTAGCCCTTGAGAAGTACTCTGCCACTTCCTTTTGTCTACACAGCTTCTGACAAGAAATTGCCTGACCCTAGAATGTTTTTCCCTTCTATCTAAGAAGTTGCCTTTCTCTACTTCTTTCAAGATATTTTCTTTGTCTCTAGTTTGCAACATTGAATTATCATGTTTCCCACTCTAGATTTCTTTGGGTTTTATCCTATTTATCAGACTATTTGGAATTCTTGCAGCATCTTAAACCTACAGGATTTTGTCTCTTGCCAGATAAAAGAAACTCACAGCCATTTTCTTCTTGAGTATGTCTTTCAGACTCATCCTCTTTCTCTTTTCCTTCTAGACTCTGATAACATGAAAAATAGACCTTCTGATATAGTTTCATAGGTTCCTGAAGCTCTGTTCACTTCTTCCCCCAATTTTATAAATTTATCTATCTATTTATTTTGTTGGTTAGATTGTGTCATTCTCCTGTTTCATTTTCTCATTTACTGAATTTTTTTTTCTCTTCGCCATCCCTTCTGCTGTTGAGCCTGTCCACTGGGCTTTGTAATTTGATTGTTATATTTTTTATTTCTAATACTTCCATTAAGTTTTTTTCTCATATTTCTTTCTAAGACTTTCTATTTGTTTCATTTGTTTCAAGTGTATTCATATTTCTCATGGAAGCATTTGTTTTATGTTGGACATGGAAGCATTTTTATCATGCTTTCTTTAAAATATTTGTCAGGCAATCCTAACATGTCTCTCCTTTCACTGTTAGCATCTATTTTCTGTCTATTTGATTTCAGTGTGAGAGCTTCTGGGTTCTTGGTATGATGAGTATGTGCAACTGTAATTTGTACTTTTGAGTATTATGTTATCAGACTCTGGATCTTGCTTAAGCCTTCGGTTTTAACTACCCTTTTTCTGACTCTGCCTCTGTGGGGGAAAGGGGTGATGCCACCTTATTACAACCAGGTGTGTGTAAGTCCAGGTATGTCACCTGACTTACTTCTGTTGCTGCCCTGGGTAGAGGACCTGCCTAAGGTGGGGTGGGAGCTCAAGCTTCCCATGCCTCCTCCTCTGACTCCCCTCCCCCCAATGACTGAGTGGGGAGGAGTTCTCCATTACTGCTTTCTATGTGACCACCACAGAGGAGGGATGGCCTTCTCACTCTTGATAAGGGTGAAAGTCCTGACACGCCACTAAGACTCCTCTGACCCCAGAGAGAGGGAAAGGTGCCTCATTGCTGTCTAGTAGTACCCAAACACCAAATGCAGATGCCACTGACAAGGTACTGGATTTTTCACCTGGCAGGGATGACAGTCCCAGCTTCCTCTTCTGACATGATCCTAGCAGACTGGGGTTTCTGGTGCCCATTGTACCCTCACAAGCATGAAAATCTGAACTCCCCCCATCAGATTTATGCTGCCTTTGTGTGGAGGGAGCCACAGTTATTTTTCTGAGGTGTTTGACCTGAGATGAGTGGTTAGTATGTGAAAGTGTTTTGTCTTGCTGGACGACCCTTTTCCTGGTCCTTCAATTCATCTGAGTTGTCAAATATATGTGTATATATTTTTCCCTTGTTGTTATCACTCCTGTGATAACTGCAAAATCTGCAATAATTGTAGTATCTGTTTTATTCTTGATGCTCATAAGTCTACCTAGGATAGTAACAGCTGAATTTCTCAACATATGAGGTCTGACAAGTAAGTCTGCAAACTCATCCTAGAAAAAGTACTACATACTTCATTGCTGAATATCACTATAGTCACCTTCTAAGTACTTCCCTTGGGAAGCCATGTACTAATGCCTAGTCTACCTGACAAAGCAATTTTGAGACTCTCTGTAATGGCCATCAGAGATGTCATCATATTACCCTTGATGCCCTAAATGTCATCAAAATGTCTTTCTTTCAATATTTCCTTTGTCTTCTGATAAAGAAAAAAGTCATTGGGTGCCACACCAAGTGAGTAGGTAGGGTATTCTAATACAGTTATTTGTTTACTGACTAAAAACTCCCTCACAGAAAGTGCTGTGTAAGCTAGTGCATTGTCAAGATACAAGAGCTCCTTCAGAACCATTTTTGCACACACATTTCTCATACCAAGATTTTCAGTTAAGATTTCCTAACTCTTTCCGTATCAATGTTTTTTTAGTCTGCAATGCTTCTCACAGTCAGCTGATGATTTTGATACACAATTTGATGAATATTGGTCGTGTTTTTTTAAAAATTAGTTCTGCCGGTTACTGGTCATCCTGACCTCTCATCAGTGATGTTTTTCTCTCCCCTCAGAAAAATGTTTAATTCACTTGTACACTGCCATTTTATTCATGGCATTGTTCCCATAAACTTGGACTGATTTGTCCCTGATTTCACTTTGACTCTTGCCAAGTTTAACAAGAAAATTAATGTTCACTCTTTGCTTTAATTCAAGCTCTGACATTCTGTCAATGGCACAAAAAAACCATGCAACAACAATAGGGACGCCACTCAGCAAGACACCACCACACATCGATATGAATACATCATTGAGAATATAATATACCAAGGTTATGAAGTTTTACTGAGATGTTTGTACAGTGCTGCCAAGTAAGCAAATGGTGGCAAGTGCATGAACTTAGTTGTCAGACCTTGTATACTAAAAAGCCCCGGAGATTAATGAAGAGAGTAAAAAATATCAAACAACCAGTGGGCAAAAAATACTGTGTCCCTCAAATGAGTTATTTATCCATGTATGGGAGCCACACAACAGTAGAGAGCAGTAAAGACTATGCATGCATAGAAGAGAACAACCAGGGGGGCCTGTTTATGACAGAATACAGGTAAAATCACCTATACTAAGTGAGTGTAGATAAGGAAAGAACATGCCTGAGGCTATGACTGATTAGAGAACTAGATACTGGGGAATTGAAAGGAAGGGGCTTCACAGTACTGAAGACCAGAAGAAAGGCAATCTAGGAAAGGCAGAATTGCCAGGGAGAAGGGGAGACCTGGAAAAAGGAAATGCCCTCTGGAGACTTGTAGTGAAGAGAAACAATGTAATATTTGGCAGAAACCAAGGGTCCTAGTAGAATAAAATAGAATCCTAGAACAAAAAGACACACCATTACCCTCCCCTACAGCAAGATGATACTACCTAAAATCTCAAAAAAAATCATCTAGGCAAGTACCCTATATCTATTGATGCTATCCATGTATCAAGGCAGTAGGGAAAGTTTGCTAAACATGCAAAATTCAGCAAGACCTGATTCCATCATGGTGACTCTGCTAAAGGAAAATTCCACTCAGCAAGTGATGACTAAGGACACTCATTTTTGACAACCTTGAAAGCATTCAAAGATTTAACTGGAGAGCGAAAACAAAAGCCAAGGTGGAAACAAGATCAGGAAAATACTATGCCACTGGTATATGTTTGGGTTAAAAAAACACTTTTAAAAAAAATGGCACATATACACAATGGAATTCTACACAACCATAATGAAGAAAATCATGTCCTTTGCAGCAATATGCATTCGGGCGAAGGACAGTATTCTAAGTGAACTCTCACAGAAACAAAACACTGAATACTGCATGTTCCCACTCATAAGCAGGACTTAGGAGTCATTGGGCTAGTGAGCACAACGGCAGGAACAACTGACACTAGGAACATCTAGTGGTGGAGGGAGGAGGGAAATCAGGAGCACACAACCACTGATTGTGTTTGAGATCAACTACCACTAATTCTCAAACTGGTAAAAAATTAGAAGCTAAAAATATAATTCACTGAGCCAGGCATGGTGACTAAAGCCTGTAATCTCAGCACATTGGGAGACCGAGGTGAGAGGATTGCCTGATCCCACAGGTAAGAGAACAACCTGGGCAACTTGTGGAGACCTCATCTCCACAATAAATAAAAAAACATTAGCCAAGTGTGGTAGCACATGCCTGTAATTCAGGTTACTTGGAAGGCTTAGCTGTAAGGATTGTCCGAGCCCAGCTGGTTGATGCTGGGGTGGCTGTGAGCATACCACTATACTACAACCTGGATGACGGAGTGAGACTCCAACTAAAAAAAAATGTACAATTTTGTCCAGGTGCTGTGGCTTATGCCTATAATCCTAACATTTTGGGAGGTTGAGGTGCTAGGACCACTTGAGCCCAGGAGTTTGTGACCAACCTAGGAAGCATAGAGAGACCCTGTCTCTACAAAACACCAAAAAATTAGCCGAGAATCGTGGCACAAGTCCCAGCTACTATGGAGACTGAAGGGCAAGGATCACCTGAGTCCAGGAGGTCGAGGCTATGATGAGCCAGGATTGTGCCACTGCACTCCAACTCAGATGTCAGAGTGAGACCCTGACCCCAAAATAAAAATTATATACACCAACTATTAGAAGTGTGCCATGTTAAATTACTCACTTGACTTGTGTTGTCAAAAAAGTTTTCAGTGCAATGTTAGACATGAACTGTAAAGCCCTTCATAAATACCAAATGAAATATACACAAATACATGTACACACAGAGGAAACAAGAAATATGAAAAAAGTAATACTGGAAATATAATCAACTATGTATGGTAAATGTAGCCTAAAAATGTGAAAAAAATTAGAAAATAGGGAAATAAGAATATTTTTATTAAGCTCTATTCTTATCCACCAAAACAACCATAATAGTAGACTATAATATAGAATTTTAAAAAATCCACTTATCCAGAGTGACAGACAACAGATTTAATTGTGAAGATTAAAATTAATGTGTAAGTAAACTTAAAATTCAGAAAGAGAGTGTACATTCTTTTTTGTAGAAGAAATCCAGGAAATATAAGTATATAGGAAGGACTGAAATAGAAAATTTCAAATGTACAAACAGAAATAAAACAATTGACAAAAGCAGGGTTGATTAATTGATGCCAACATTTTCAAAGGGAGATTGTTTGAGTTAAGAATGTTTATATTTTTTCACAGCACCACTGTTCAAGTTACTTAATAATTATAAATAAGGTGTCTCTAGAGAGGGCAGATCTTATTTTTCCTTAACCAAGATGCCTCTTATTCAAGGGGTCAATTTTAGTGTCACCTTAATGGTGAATGATAAACTGGATGTTCTTTGCCTACGGATGTGATGAGGTAAGATGTCCACAGCATTCACTTTGAGATGTTCTTGGCAAAAGTTTATGCTCAATTTACTTGTTAGGAAATTATCAGACAAGTTTAGAATGTAAACCATTGAGCCAAATAGCTGACATGTCCTCTATGAATGAATCAGTGTCACCACCATCAACAATAACAACAAAAAAAGAGAAGAGATATTTTGGGTTCCAAAAAGTGGAAAACAAAATTCAGTTATACTTTTTTTGTCATTCTGAACCCAAAATATCTCTTCTCGTTTTGTTGTTGGTGATGGTTGTGCTGACATTGACTAGCTTATAGAAGACAGGTCAACGGGCTCAAGTTATCCCAGATTTGATGGTCAATGGGAATCCCTTTGAGCTATTCCTTTGACCTTTACCTGTCTTCCTGTCTGTTTTTGAGCACTTCCATGGTTTCTGGCACAATAAGATATTCTGTGATTCTCTTTTTCTGTACCTGCCTCAGTCTCAGAATCAGCATTACCCCAGAGAACTCCCTGGTTCCTCTCAGTGAGTGATGGCATTTAGAAACTAAGCTGGGGCACAAGGTGTGTTCATTTCTGCATGAGTATCATCTGCCTCCTGGCTGCTTTAAATTAACAGAGCTACCAATATAATTTTTAAAAATCATGTGTATATACATAATATGATGGATGATTTGATACTTATTTCTCTAATTTCAATTTAATGACAGAGGTTATTTGTTTTCCTCTTTCACATTAGTATCTCCTTTCTCCCAACATTGAGAACATTGGTTTTCTATAACATCAATATCTTTCAAAATGTTTACACATTTACAGAATACTACCATATTTAAAAGTAGTTTTTCAATTTCTACATGAATACTACTGACTACCTAAATCTATTAAGTAATGTTTAAGATCTTCCTGTAACTTTCTTTATCCTTATGGTATCTCTCACTGAAGGTATACAGTTAGAGTACAGAGTTTAAGACTTATTTAGATTAGTTTTTTTGGTGATTATATTATCAGTTTATTATGTAGATTCATTTCTTTATGTTAGTGTTCAGTTTTAGGCCATTTCTTCCCTATTTTTTGTCAAACTAACTTATATATTAAAACTCAAAATATATAAAAATATACTCTGACATCCCATCTACTCCTCTCCCCTCCACACCATCCCCTGAAAGTATTCAGTTTCATTCCAGGTTACCTTTCTTATGTATCTTTTAGTAAAAATAAGCAAATGGATCATTTATGATTTTATGATAATAAATCTGCTCGTAATCCCATTTTCCTCATATAAAATATACTACAATAGATGTGTTATTTTGTGGCTAGCTTGTTTTACTTGATGAATCCTTAAAATCACTCCATACAGGCTGTTAAACATCTTCCTTATCCTTTTTTAAGCTGTTTGTAGTACTCCTGTGAGCCTAGTTTATTCAGCCTTTTCCTTATAGCATGTAGGTTGTTTGTAGTATTTTGCTATTGCAAATAAAGCTGCAAAGAAAAACCTGTACATTTTGTTTTAAAATTCTTGGAATGTCCTCTCAGTAAATTTCTAAGCAATGAGGTAGCAGAGATAACATTGTATTGACAGTGATTAAAACTATAGCGATGTGTTCATTTTAGAGACTTGGACACAGTTCCAGGCCTGGAGAAGAACTGCATGATGCCAAAGAGGAATTTGAGCTCATGACTGAGAAAGGGAAAGGCAGGTGAGTTTTCTAGTCAAGCCTAACTTCTAATCTCCAATTTTTTTCTTTCAAAGTAGTTGTTATTTAAAAGAATATAATTTTTCAAATATAATATCTAAATCTAAATGCATGGTGTGCCTTTTCTCTTTGTGAAGAAAAATATAAAACATTTTTTATATACACTGTCTCAATAAGATGCATCTTTTGTTTATAATGAGGGGCATGAAGACTTTTTAAGAACTGAAGCAATAGAGCTATCTCTAACCATTGCTAACTGGAATAAAATAATTATAAAACACTTGTGAAAAAAAATGCCTGACAAAGTCTAACATCCAGGATCAATAAGGAACTCAAACAAACCAAAAGAAAAAAACAAACAAACTGCTCATTTAAAAGTGAGAAAAATATATGAATAGACATTTCTCAAAAGAAGACATATAAACAACCAACAGATACATGAAAAAATGCTCAATGTCACTTATTATCAGAGAAATACAAGTCAAAAACACATTGAGATACCACCTAACTCCAGTAAGAATGGCCATCATTAACAAATCAATAAACATGCTAGCAAGGATGCAGAGAAAAGGGAATGCTTCTGCACTGTTGCTGTGAGTGCAAACTTGTTCAACCTCTATGGAAAACAGTGTAGTGTTTTTCAAAAGAACTAGAGATTGACCTTTCATACAACCCAGCAATCCCCCTTGTGGGAATATATCCAGAGGAACTCAAATCATTCTACCAAAAAGACACTTGCACTCTCATGTTTATTGCAGCACTATTCACAATAGCAAAAACATAGAACCAGCCCTGCTGCCCATCAAAAAGTGGACTGGATAAAGAAAATGTGGTACAGATACACAATGGAATATTATGCAGCCATAATGAAGGACAAACATATGTACATCACAGCAACTTGGATGAATTTAGAGTCTATCATACTCAATGATCTATCGTAGAAATAGAGAACTGAATACCACTCATAAGTGGGCCCTAACATTCATCACAATACTACAAGAGAGGGATTGGCAGTAGTGGGACACTGCTGCATGTGGGGGGGCATGTAACATCACTAATGGTACCTGATCCTAAACCAGGGAAAGTGAAGAGCAGTTGGGTGCCCAAACTTCACCTAATTCTGCACACAGACTACTTATATACCTAATTCTGACCTGTACCCCATATCTTTACAATAAAGAAAAAAAGTAGAAATCAAATTCATTTTTGAATTAAAAATGTAAGTACTGTAAGTACTGTGGATTATCTCTCTTTAGCAGCCAAATTTGTCAAATTATTATATAACTTCTATGTATGTTGTTTTCCACACATGCTGCCTCTACACTAAGTTGCTGATTTAAAGTCATAAAACAAGTCAATAACAATGATAACTGAAATATTGTAGAATGCCAAAAAAAAAAAAGAAAAAACCAACCCTTGGATTCTAGCTTAAAAAATGTATACTTCCTTAATCTCCACATATCAACTTAGAAGGAAAAACTTCTAGGCAAGTGTTTCTATGACATAATTGGTCACATAGCCCAAAATGTCAATCATGTTTACAAAAAATGAAAACTTTGTCCACAAACGACCATAAATTAACCAGTCATTCGAAGCACTGTAAGCAGGTTTTCTTTTTGTTGTTATTGTTGGCTTAGTCACTTTTATTCAAGCATTATTTGCAGCATTGCTTTATATCAGTTGGTGCTAGAAGATACAAAACATCTATAGTTACCACTATTTACACTTGAGAGAGAAAAAAACTTTAAACAACCTTGAAGGTGACAAACACTGAAAATCATATTATTTATTTAAAAAGTTACATATCATTATTTAGCAATTACTTTCCTGAGACATTTCTGTCCTTTAAGTATCTGCATAAATAAAATTTAAATCAGCAATATTTGTCACTTTAATACATCAAAGTAATATATGTACAGATTTTGAAATTTATTTCTGTATAAGCTCATATAATATAAGGTGAAATTGAGAATCAAACATACTATGTAATGGTGACCGATAGAGAAAGGATTCAGTCTATTCATCTATAGCACCAAGGTGGAACCACACCTGGATTCAAAGACATTCTTCAAAGAACATTCTCAACTCGAGTAACCCCCTTGTCATTACGTTCAAACCTAAACTTTCTATGATGCTTCTCCACCTACCTAAAAACCTCATTACTTTAAAAACAATATGGACAGATGAGATATAAAAAACTTTTATTAATTCTAAATGTTAAAAAATGGGGATGTCAAAAATAGCTCTTCATTGGTCTATATGTGTGTGTTTGTACCAATACCAGAATGTTAAAAAAAATAGCTCTTTATGATTATGCTCTTAAAGATGTTAAAAATCAATATGATAACTGAATTTTTAAACTGCTACTTAGCCATTATTTTAATTATATACTTCAGTATTTAAACCAAAAACTAAAATGTACAATTCTGGAAATCACTAAAGAATAACACTTGAGCATATTTGAAATGAATATAGAAATTATAAAATGATCAAGAGAATAAGGAACTATAGTGTTGGAAGCCAGCCGTGGAGGCCCACAAGATTGACAGGGTCGTGGTAACCTCGGGCTGCAGGGTATGTCCAGGAAGCTGAGGCCCTGCTGTCTTTTGTCTTTGTTCTTATGGCCAAAGAATTCTGTGTAGTCATAAAAAAAGAAAATAGCACATTTATGTGTTGTATTTTCAGCTATTGAAAACTCATTTTCCATCTTTCCACTTCCCACTACGTTGTTTGACCTGTCCCTTTTGCCCATGTGATGGCTCTGAGGCATGTTTAAAGGGTTTTTTTTTTTTGCTTGGTTGTGGGTTACAAATCTTATTTTTAGGGTTAGGATTTGTGACTAATACCTGGTAAAAAGAGGTTTCTGATTTTGTTTAGGCAAAGAATTGTTTTGAATATTTTTACTTATTATTTGTAGTTAGAGTTATGGTGTTTGAATACAAGGCATAAGATTTAAATGTAGTGAACGTTTATATTAAGGTATATGTAGGTGATTTATAAGTTTGTTTATAGGGGTTTGAAATGCATATTAAAGTTTTAGTATATAAAAAGTTAAAGGGTTTAAATGTAGAATTTAAGTGAGTAAAACAGGCTTTATCTAGCAACCAAAACTACCTTAAAGCCTGAATAACATTACTAGAAGTTTTTTCTAAGCTGTTTTTTTCTTAGAGATAAGATGTTCCAGATAGGAAAACAATAAAGGAATTCGAACAAGAGAAAACTACCAAGGGGCTTGGAAGTCCAGAGAGTTTTTAAGAAAAACCCCTTGTCCATGAAAAAAAGAACATCTGCACAGGCACTTCAGGAGAATCTCCAGGTGCACGTTCTTCCCCCAGATGGAAGTATTCTACATATGAACTGCTCCAAAACCTTTGGCCAGAATCTGCTGTTCTGGGCCCCAGAGACTTTATTATGGAAAGACTTGTTTTCCTAGATAGCTTGAATATAGAAAGTTAAGTTTATAAAGAGTTAGATTTGTTAGAAAGATTATAATATATATTAGTTAATTTGGGATATGAGTTTTGTTTTAAGTAGAGTTGTTTAATGAGAAGCTTTATAATTTTATAATTTTAAGATTTTACATTAATGAGTTGTTGGGACTGTTTTTTACAGGGTAACATCATTGTGTTGGGATAATGTTGTTTTGGGCGGAAATAGTCTCTGCCCTTAGAGAGAACATTAGCTAAGCATGGAGAAGAATACTTAAACTTAAGCATCATTTTAACATCACAAAAAATCCATATAATTTGTTGTAAGTAATTTATTTTGTAATGATGATTTTAACTTGCTCCGTGGCGGTAACTTGCAGAGATTATTTCCATTGTAGAGACAAATATAAGCTCACTACTACTCACAATAGAATGCCTTCTGCTCAAATCTGAACAGTTGCCCAAGTCTCTCTTTCTCTCTCTGTCTCTCTCTCTCTCTCTCTCTCTCTCTCTCTCTCTCACTTTCTCTCTCTCTTTTTTCTTACATCGCCAATGCTGTCTCCACCTTTGGGAATCTCTGGACTCTGCAGGAGCAGGTCTCCCTCAGAGTGGTGCCTTACCCGGGACCTGAAGGTAAGCTTTCCTTTTCTTTTCAGGATGGATAGGATCTCAGCCAGGGTGCTGCGGATCCCGCTGTAGAGACAGGCAGATCTAGGAAGAGTGAGCAGTTTAAGAGCCATGATAGAATCATGGGACAGAATGAATCTAAGGAAAGGAAAATGTTTATTAGTATTTTGAACATATTGTCCGAAAGAGGAATTAAGGTGTCTTCTAACCAAATGGCTTGTTTTTTGCATTTTGTACAAGAGCTATGTTCCTGGTTCCCAGAAGGTACCGTTAATTTAACTACTTGGGCTAAAATTGGGGAAGAGCTTAACCTTCATTATACTCAGAATGGACCTGAAAAGATACTGGCTGATGCTTTAGTTTTATGAAATATTATCTGACATGCTTTAGATCCACAGCACAATTTCTCCAAAATTCCAGCCAAAATTACTGATGAGGATAAAGATACCCCCCCGCTGGCCACAGCTTTGGTGCCTCCTTTAGATGATGATAAATTTTTTCCCAAGGAGGATATGGAGTTGGAGGAGGAAGCGATTGGGTATCATGAGCGAAAAAATCCTGGTAATGTTGCCAAGGTACCTCCTCCTATACCGTTTACTAAAAATAAGGTCAAAACACCAAAATTCATGCCTGGGTATATGTGTCTGGCTAATATAGGTATGCAGGAAGGCATAAAGAAGTCTGAGAAAGAGGGAGATTTTACCTTGTCTTCTTGCTTTCCAGTAATTTATATGGAAGAAGGTACAGTAAATGAAGCACCTCATTGGGAGCCACTACCATGTAAATTGATTAAGGAGCTCAAAGAGGCCTGTACTCAGTATGGTTCTACGGTTTCTTATACTATTACTATTATGGAACAATTTGCCACTCAGTGGATGACACAAGATTGGTGACAACTTGCTGAAAGCTGTTTGTCAGAAGGAGCCTATTTACTATGGAAAATTGAATTTGAAGATCAGGTAAGGAACCAAAGGGCTATTAACCAATAGAGGGATCCAAATCAGTTTTATATTTCTAGCAATATGTTATTAGGAAGAGGATTATATGAGTCCATTGACAGTCAACTAATCTTACCTAAGGAAGTCTTGCTCCAGGTAAATTCTTGTGCAAGTGAGGGTTGGAGGAAGTTACCTATTAATTCTATTCAGACTACTTCACTGTCTGATGCTAAGGAGAAAACAGATGAAACTTACAAGGATTTTCTCTCTAGACTTACAACTGCAGTAAATAGAGTGATCTCTAATGTATAAGCAGCAAATATCCTTATTAAAAAATTGACTTTCAAGAATCCTAACAGTACTTGCCAAGTTTTGATTAGACTGATTATAAGAACAGGACAATTAACTGACTACATCAGGCAGTGTGCTGATGTTAATCCCGCCTTTATGCAGGGTGTGGCAATAGCTGCTACTTTGAAGGGGAAAAATTCATGTACAGTTTGTGTGGGGAATGAAAAATGGTAACTACAAACTGAAAAACATCTCAGTTTTAGCTTGTTATAATTGTGGGCAGCCTGGCCATATTAGCAGAAACTGCCCAGCTAAAAAACAACCACAGAAAGCCCCGATGCAACAACCTAATGAGAGCTCTCGACCAAAGTCTCTGGGTCCTAGATGTCAGAAAGGATTTCAATGGGATAGGGATTACAAATCCAAATTTCATAAAAACGACACTCTGTTAACTAAACAACAATATATGGTGCCGATTCCGGGAAATGGGCAGAGGGGCCAGCCCCGGCCCCAAGTAACAATAGGGGCAGCTTCCAGCATGAATCCGTTTATACCTTTTGTTCCATCCTCAAAACTCATTAGAGCCACCCCAGGGAGCGTAGGACTGGATCTCTGTTCCTCCACCGCAGCAATATTAACTCCAGATATTCCAGTTACCACAATTCCAACGGTAGTGAAGGGCCCTCTCCCAGATGGAATAGTGGGTATAATATTAGGAAAAAGCTCCTTGTCTCTACAAGGAGTTTCTGTGATTCCTGGAATGGTGGACTCTAACTATACAGGGGAAATCCAGGTACTTGTTGCTCCTCCTAGCAAAACTATACCATTTAATAAGGGTCAAAGAATAGCTCAGTTACTACTCTTACCCTATCTTAAAATGGGCATGTCTCTAAACGATAAGCCCAGGAGTGACTCTAGATTTGGCTCAAGCAATTTTGCTTTCTGAGTTCAGGAAATTACTAACTCCAGACCTCTAAAAGATTTATATATTCAGGGAGTTAAAATTAAAGGTCTGCTAGATACAGGGGCTGATGTTTCTTGTATTGCTGGGAAAGACGGGCTGTCTTCCTGGCCAACACAAGCAGCCCCATCAGGACTCATTGGTATTGGTTGAGCGCCCTCTGTAGCCAAAAGTTTTCAAATCTTAAATTGGACAGATAACGAAACTTCAGGAACCTTTTGTCCCTACATCATTCCTTCCATCCCCATTACACTTTGGGGACACGATATTCTTGCTCAAATGGGCATGCCTCTGTATAGTCCAGATGACAAGGTGTCAGCGCAATTGCTACAAATGGGATACAATCTCTTAAAGGGGCTTGGAAAGAATGGACAGGGCATAAAAGGGACCTGTTCAGGTTACAGAGAAGAAAGACGGGTCTGGTATTGGCTTTTCAAATTTGTCCTAGGGTCCATTGTTTCTGAAGCTGCCAATCCTATTACCTGGAAAAATGACGAACCAGTTTGGGAGGAACAATGACCTATGCCCTCAGAAAAACTTAAGACAGCAAGAGTTTTAATTCAACAACAATTAGAGGCTGGCCATATAGAGCCTTATACCAGTCCTTAGAATACTCGTACATTTGTTATTTAAAAAATCTGGTAAATGGAGACTTTTACAGGATTTAAGAGCCATTAACGCCACCATGGAGGCTATGGGTGCATTGCAGCCCACGCTGCCATCTCTGGTTGCTATACCTGCTGATTTTAACATTATAGTTATTAATTTACAGGATTGCTTTTTTTCTATACCTTTAAGTTCTCAAGACTGTAAAAGATTTACACTTAGTTTGCCTTCTCAGAATCGTAAGCAACCATATCAAAGGTTTCAATGGAAGGTCCTGCCACAAGGAATAAAAAATAGCCCCACCTTGTGTCAAAAGTGTGTTAATGCTGCTTTACAGGATATTAAAAATTGATATCCTAACCTTTACCTGGTACATTATATGGATGATATTTTACTAGCTCACCAAAATCATGCTCTTTTGCATAACATTTTGAATGATACAGTAACAGCTTTGGCTAACTGTGGTTTAAAAATCTCTCCTGAAAAATTTCAACCTAACCCACGCTTTACTTATCTTGGCTGAGTGTTAAATACTCAAATTGTGAATCATCAACCTCTGCAATTAAGAAAAAATCATTTGGTTAACTTAAATGATTTACAAAAAATATTAGGAGATATTAATTGACTGAGACCTTATTTACATATCACTACTTCAGATTTAAAGCCTCTTTTTAATATACTGCAGGGGGATCCCTCTCCCACTTCTAAAAGAGTCTTAACACCTGAGACAAAACAGGACTTAACTCTCGTGAAAAGGCCATTAAGTCCCAAAGGGTGAAAAGAGTAAATTATGATTTACCATGGAATTAATTGTGTTTGCTACTTTTCATACCTCAACAGGGTGCTTGTGGCAGAAAGGACCTATGGAGTGGTTGCATTTACCAGTTTCCTTTAAAAAAGTGTTAACATCTTATCCATACTCAGTAGCTTTGCTAATATTCAAAGAAAGACAGAGAAGTGTGGAATTGTTTGGAAAAGACGTGGATACTATTATCATCCCATATGACAAAACTCAATTTCAAACTTTGTTACAAACTATTGATGATTGGCAAGTGGCTTTAATTGATTTTAGGGGATAAATTTTGTTTCATTTACCTAGAAATCCATTTTTGCAGTTTGTAAAATATAATCCTATCATTTTTCTTCATGTATGCTCCTTAGTCCCCCTCAAAGGGACAGTATTGATTTTTACTGATAGTTCTTCAAATGGAAATGCAGTGGCAGTAATTAATAACAAACTTCATGTTTTAAATACTTCAGAGACTTCAGCACAAAAAATAGAGTTAAGGGCCATTTTATATGCCTTTTCTGCTTTAAAGGGTAAGAGATTTAACTTGTATACTGATTCCTGCTATGTTAAAAGACTATTTCCTCATATTGAGACAGCAACTATTCCTGTTAGTAAAACCACAGCTTTTGAATTACTTATATGACTGCAACAATTAATTTGTGTTAAAAAAGAGCAATTTTTCATTGGCCATGTCAAATCTCATTCTGGCCTTCCGGGACCTCTACATGAGGGCAATCAATTGGCTGACAATTTAACTAAACCTGCCATTTGTGCAACTTTGGAAGCAGGGACAGTTACTCAAGTTCAACTGTCTCATAACATTCATCAACAAAATGCTACTGCCTTATGTTATAAATTTCAGATACCTAGGAAAACAGCAAGACAGATTGTTAAGAATTGTTCAGCATGTTCTATTTTTGTTAATGTTCCCGTAGGAGTTAATTCATGAGGATTAAAACCTAATGTGTTATGGCAAATGGGTGTAACTCATATACCTATTTTTGAAAAATTGTCTTATGTGCATATTACCGTGGATACATTTTCTCATGTTATATTGGCCTCAGCAAGGATGGGAAAAGCTTACAAGGATGTGGTGCAGCATTTATTCCTTTGTTTTTCACAACTAGGTATTCCTAAACAACTAAAAACTGACAATGATCCTGCTTATACGTCTAAAGCCTTTCAACATTTTTGCACCTAGTTTAATATTTCTCACTCCACAGGAATTCCTTACAACCCACAGTGTCAAGCCATATTTAAACAAACTCACCAGACTTTAAAACATCAACTCGTTA
>JAPVLO010002652.1:0-31410 GCA_027257055.1 Cephalopachus bancanus
CGGGCTTACCTAGCTGACTTAAGTAGCAAGCTGGGTAGCCAGCTCATTAACTAGCTAGATACCTACCTAGACAGCACGTTAACCAGCTGACTTAACTAGCTGACTTAAACTGGTAGCCTGCTGGCTAACCAGCTGGCTTAACTAGCAAGTCACCAAGTGAACCAGACGACAAACCCAGCTCACTTAAGTCGATGACTAAACTAGCTAGCAAGCTGGTTAGCTAGCTGACTTAATTAGTTAGCTACCTACCTAGACAGGTAGCTAGCCAGCTGACTTAACTAGCTGACATAACCAGTTAGCCAGCTGACATAACTCACTAGTTACCTAGCTAACCAGATGGCTAGCCACTTGAATTAAATAGCTGACTTCACAAACTAGCCAGTTGGCTACCCAGCTGACTCAACAAGTTGACTTAACTCATTAGCCAGCTGGCTAGCCAGCTGACTTAACTAGCTGTCTTCACAAGATATCCAGGAGGCTAGCGAGCATATTTAACTAGCTAGCTACCTATGTAATCCGCTGGCTTGCCAGCTGAATTAACTACCTAACCACCTATCTAACCTGCTTGCTAACCAGCTAACTTAACTAGCTGTCATAACTACATAATGACTTCATTGGCTGACTTAACTCATTAGCTAGCTGACTAATCTACCTGAATTAAATAGTTAGCTAACTATTTAACTGGCTGAATAACCAGCTGACTTAACTAATTAGCTAACCAGTTAGGTAGAACATTAAGTATCTGAATTAAATAGTTAGCTAACTAGTGAGCTCTCTGACTTAGCTAGCTGACATAGTTAGCTAGTTTGCCAGCTGACTTAGCTTGCTGGCTTAACTAGTTGGCTAATCAGATAGCTAGCTGACTTAACGAGTTGGTTAATGAGTTATTTTACTACTTTCACTAGTTGGTAAACAAGTTAAATAGTTGATTTAACTAGATGGTTAATGAGTTATCTAGTTGACTTAACTTGTAGGCTAATGAGTCGGCTGACTAGTTAGCTGGTTTAACATGTTGGCTGACTACTCGGCCAACTTGTTAGCTTAGTTAACAAACTGGCCGACTAGACGACTGACTATTTAGCTGGGTTAACTATTTGAATGACGAGTTGTCCCCCTAGTTAGTTTGGTTAAGTAGTTGGTTGGCTTGTTGCTGACCTAACTAGTCGGCTATTTGGCCAACTACTTAGCTGACCTAACTAGTCTGTCGACTAATTAACTGACCTAACTTGTCGGCTGACAAGTTGGCACACTAGTTGGTCGATTGGTTAGCTTACTTAATTAGTGGGCCAGCTAGTAGGCCGACCGTTTAGCTGATTTAGCCAGTCGGCCTGAGAGTGAGCTGACAGGTGAGCTGACATAACTAGTTGGCTGGCGAGTGAGCCGACTGGTCAGCTGAATTAACTAGTCAGCCAGCTAATGAGCCTATGCGTGCTCTGCCATAAATAGTTGGCCGGCAAGTGAGCCGACCAGTGAGCTGACTTAACTAGTCAACTTTAGAAATTTCATTGTCTCTATTTTCTACTATTGTGGTTTTGGCCTTAGTACATATACAGTTTATATTTGGGTTTATTTTTTAGAAGATTTTTTGCTGATGATCAGCTTTATATACTAAGATCAGGAATTAGAAAGTCTCAGAGAAATTAGGATAGATATATAGGACTTTAGAATAGCCATTTTGTTAAGAGATTGTAGTCTATTGTTCCAAAAAGTGGCCCAAAGTGAATCTTGGACTGGGCCACACCCTATAGAGCCCAGCATGTTCTTTGGACTGGGCCACATTCTTTAGGAATTGGTTTAAGCTATAAATAAGAGCCGTTGTAGTATCATGTAAGTAGTATTAGCATATAATAGAAAGGTAATAAATTTAAGTTTCATCATGGGTATTGAGTGAGCTTTAGAAGTTATTGATTATCAGAACACCATTATGCTAGTAGGATTGTTGCACTGCTTTTGAAGAGCATTAACTAGCAAAAGGGGAAAAATAAGACAATCTTGGCGTTTGTCTTTCCTCATACCTGAGAAAACATCTGGTGGGTGGGGGATGCCCCTCCTGCACTTGGCTTCATGTTCAAGTGAAAGACTTGTGAGACTGTCTGTCTAAAATTTGGGAATAAATACCTGCTGTAACTTTCAATATATGGCTTCTGCTCATTTCACTGAACAGTTGTCCACTTTCTTTCTTTCTCTTTCTTCTTCTTTATATCTCTCCTTCCATCTTTCTTTCTTTTAATATCTGTCCCTACAGATTCTCCAACACCACCACATCTTCCAAGGGACTCGCCAAAACTTGCAGGGGCTGGCCCCCCACAGTAAAAGAATTAGCTAGCTGTCTTAACTAGTTGGTTAACGAGTTACCTAGGTGACTTAAAGTTCTGACTGAGTAGGTGGACTACTTAGCTGGTTTAACACATTGACTGACTACTCGGCCAATTTGTTAGCTGGCTTGACTAGTCGGCCGACCAGTTAGCTGGGTTAACTAGCTGACTAACGAGTTGGCCCACTAGTTAGCAGTGTTAACTTGTTGCCTGCTTGTTTCCTGACCAAGCTGGTCTGCCGACTATTTGGCCTACAAGTTAGCTGACCTAAATTGTCGGCCGACTAGTTAGCTGTGCTAACTTGTCAGCTTACAAGTTGGTCTACTAATCGGCCGATTGGTTAGCTGACTTATCTAGTTGGTCGGCTAGTTGTCAGACCAGTTAGCTACTTAAAGTGTTGACAAGCGAGTGAGCTGAGAGGTGAATTGACTTATCTAGTTGGCATGTGAATGAGCCGACTGGTCAGTTGACTAAACTAGTCGGCCAGTGAGTGAGCAAAGTGGTCAGCCCAAATTAGTTGGCTGGCAAGTGAGTTGACTTGTCAGAAGAATTAACAAGTCGGCCCTCGAGTGAGGCAACCTGTGAGCCGACATAACTATTGGCCAGTAGGTGAGCTGATGGGTAAGCAGCCTTAACTATTTGTTCGGCTAATGAACCCACTGGTGAGCTGACTTAACTAGTTGTCTGGCGAGCAAGCAACTATTTAGCTGTCCTGTTGGCTTGTGAGTGAGTCGACAAGTTTGTTGACATGTTGGCTTGTGAGCGAGCTGACTAGATTGCTGACTGGTTGGCAGGCGAGCAAGCTGACTAGTTTGCTTCCCTATGGAAAACGAGTGAGCCCACTATTTAGCTGCCCAGATAGCTGAGTTGCTAGCCGACTAGTTAGCTAAGTAACTAGCTGATTTGATAGGTGACTTGACTAGCTAGCTGAAAAGATAGCTGGCTATCTAGCTGACATAACTAGCTAGCAAACAAGCTAACTAACTCTCTAGTTTTTTTACTTAACTAGCCAACTATCTGACTACTGACTAACTGACTTAACTACCTAGCTGATTAGCTGGTTGTCTAGCTAGCTGACTTAACTAGCTTCCTGACTAGCAACCTGACTAGGTAGCTGACTTAACTGGTTAGCTGGAGAGTTAGCTGACTAGATAGCAGACTTAACTAGCTAGCTGGCTATCTAACTGATGTATCTAACTGACTAGCATGTGGGCTGTCTAGCTGGCTAGCCAGCTGACTTAACTAGTTAGCTACTGGTTTGGATATATGGCTAGCCAGCTGGATTTAATAGCAATCTACCTGGCTGGCTAGATAGCTAGGCAGCCAGTTAGCTAGTTAGTGGGCTGGTCACCTGGTTAGCAAGCCGGGATAAAAAGTCAGCCATCTGTATGGAGAGTGGGACAGGCAGCCAGCTTAATTAGTCAGTCAACCTGTTGTTCAACCATCTAGCCAACCAGCTTAACTAGCTGGCCACCTTAACTGACCATCCTACTAACAGTCTGGTTTAACTTGCCAGCCACATATCTAGGCAGCTGGCTAACCAGCTGACTTAACTAGGTGACTCAACTAGATAGACATCCTGCTAGTCAGCTGTCTTACATAGCTAGCCACATAGCTAGCCAGCTGGCTAGCCAGCTAACTTAACTGCCTGGCTTAACTAGCTAGCCATTCAGCTAACCAGCTGACTCAATTAGTTAACTACCTACCTAGCCATGTGGCTAGTCAGCTGACTTAAATAGCTGACTTAGTCAGCTAGCCAGCTGGCTAGTCAGCTTACTTAATTAGCTTGCTACCTGGTTGGCTATATGGCTAGCCAGCTCACTTAACTAGCTAGCTGCCTGGTGGGCTAGCTGCCAGGCAGCCATATAGCTGGCTAGCGAGCTGACCAGCTGGCTAGCCAGCTGGCTTAAATAGCCAGCCATCTGACTGGACAGTGGGATAGAAAGCCAGCTTAACTAGACAGCCACCATGCTGGTCAGCTGGCTAGCCAATCGGCTTCATTAACTGCCACCTACCTGACCAGCCAGCTTCCCAGCCCTATTTACTTGCCAGCAACCTAGCTAGTCAGCTGACTAGCCAGCTGACTTAACTAGCTGACTTAACTAGATAGCCATCTGGCTAGCCAGCTGGCTTAACTAGCTAGTCATCTAGCTAGACAGCCGGCTAGACAGCTCACTTAACTCGCTGACTTTTCTAGCTAGACAGCCGGCTAGCAAGCTGACTTAATTAGGTAGCTAACTACCAAGCCAGGTGGCTAGCAAGCTGACTTAACTAGCTGACTTAACCAGCTAGCCAGCTGGCTAGCCAGCTGACTTAACTAGCAAAATACCTAGCTAGCCAGTTGACTTGCCACTTCAATTAATTAGCTGACTTACCTAGCTAATTAGCTGGCTAGCAAGCTGACTTAACTAGGTGACTTAACTAGCTAGACAGCTGGCTAGCCAGCTGACTTAATTAGGTAGCTACCTCGCAAGCCAGCTGGGAAGCCAGATGAATTAACTAGCTGACTTAAATAACTACCCAGCTGGCAAGCCAGCTGAATTAACTAGGTTGGTACCTCGCTATCTAGCAGGCTAGCCATCTGACTTAACTAGTTGACTTAACCAGTTAGCCAGCTGGAACAACTAGCAGACTTAACTAGTTACCCATCTGGCTACCCAGCTAACTTAACTAGCTCTCTACCTAGCTAGCTTGCAGGGTAGTCAGTAGACTTAAGTGACTGACATAATTTGCCAGCCTGCTGGCTAGCCAACTGACTTAAGTTCACTAGCTAGCTAGCCACCTGGTTAGCCAGCTAACTTAAATAGCTGGCCTGCTTAACACACAGCTTAATTACCTAGCTTGCTATATAGCTAGCCAGCTGGCTAGCCAGATGACTTAACTAGGTGACTTAAGTAGGTAGCCAGCTGACTTAAGTAACAAGCTACCTAGCTAGCCAGCTGGATATTGAGCTGACTTAACTAGATTGCTTTACTAACTACCCAGTGGGCTATCCAGCTGACTTAACTAGCTAATTTAACTAGCTAGCTAGCACACATATCTAGCTGACTTATATAGCTAGCTTCCTAGCTAACCAGCTGACTTAACTTGCTGAAATAACTAGCTAGCCTGATGAATAGCCATCTGACTTAACTAGCTATTTAACTAACTAACCAGTTGGATAGCCCATGACTTAATGAGCTGACTTAACTAGCTAGCCAGCTGGATTCCAGCTGACTTAACTAGCTGACTTAACCATCTAGCCAGCTGGCTAGCCAGCTGACTTAACTAACTGGCTACCTATCTAACCAGCTGGCTAGACAATTGACTTACCTAGCTGACTTAAGCTAGCAAGATAGCTTGGCAGCTTACTTAACTAGCTAGCTACCTACCTAGCTAGCAGTCTAGCCAGCTGACTTAACTAGCTGAATTGAACAGCTAGCCTGCTGGCTTGCCAGCTGACTTATCTAGCTAGCTAGCTACCTAAACAGCTGGCTAGACAGCTGACTAAACTAGCTGATTAACCAGCTAGCCAGTTGGCTAACCAGCTGACTTAACACAAAGACATTACTAGTTAGCCAGGTACCTATCTAGTTTTTTTTAACTAGCTAGCTACCTACATTGTCAGTTGGCTAGCCAGCTCTTAACTAGCTGAATTAAGCAGCTAGTCAGCTGGCTAGCCAACAGACTTATCTACCTCACTACCTAACCAGCCAGCTGGCTAGCCAGTTGTCTTAATTAGGTGAATTAACTAGCTAGCTACTAGCTAGACAGCTGACTTAAATAGTTAGCTAACTAGCTCGCTACCTCGCTAGCCAGCTGATTTAAACTGTTAGCTAACTAGCTAGCTACCTACCTAACAAGCTCACTCATATAGTTAGTGGCCTAGCTAGCTAGCTGTCTTAACATGATAGCTAAATAGTTAGCTTACTCGTTATCTAATGTGCTAGCTAGCTGACTTAGTCATCTGACTTAAATCATTAGCTAAGGAGCTTTCTAGGTGGCTCAAGCAGCTGACTTAACTCGTTAGCTAACTAGCTAGCTAGCTGACTCATCCAGCTGACTTAACTCGTTAGCTAACTAGCTAGTTAGCCTGCTCAACCAGCTGACTCAACCTGTTTGCTAACTAGCTTGCTAGCCAACTCAAACAGCTGTCTTAACCAGGTAATTAACTAGCTAACTACCTGACTCAACCTTGTGACTTAATCCATTAGCTAACTAGCTAACTAGCTGTCTTAACCAGCTGACTTAATTAGAAAGCTGACTTAACTAGCTGAATTAGGTAGTTGACTTAACTACATAGGTAGCTGACTTAACTGGAAGACTTAACTTGTTAGCTAGTTGACTTAACTACATGAACTAAATAGTTAGCTAACAATTTAACTAGCTGAATTACTATCTGAATTAACTAATTAGCTAGCCAGTTAGTTAACAGACGTAAGTACCTGAATTAAACATTTAGGTAACTACTGAGCTAGCTGACATAGCTAACTGACTTAGCTAGCTAGTTGGTGAGATAGCTGAGTTATCTAGCTGAATTAACTAATTGGCTAATGAGATAGCTAGCCGACTTAATGAGTTGGTTAATGAGTTAGCTACCTCTTTTAACTAGTCGGTAAACGAGTTAACCAGACGACTTAACTAGTTGTTTAATGAGTTAGCTGGGTGACTTTACTTGTTGGCTGATAAGTTGTCCCACAAGTCAGCTATGTTAACTAATTGGATGGCTGGTGTGCTGAACTAATTCGTTGGCCGATTAGTAGGCCGATTAGCTAGCAGGCCTAACTTGTCAGCGACAAGTTAGCTGAGCTAATTTGTTGGCTGACAAGTTAGCCGACTAGTCGGCCGATTGGTTAGCTGACTTTACTAGATGACAGTCTAGGCAGCCGACCAGTTAGCTGACTTAACTAGTAGACCAGCAAGTGAGCCGAGAGGTGAGCTGACTTTACAAGTTGTCCTGTGAGTGAGTCGACAGGTCAGCTGACTTAACTAGTCAGCCAGTGAGTGAGCCGACTGGTCAGCTCACTTAATTAGTCAGCCAGCGAGTGAGCTGACTGGTCAGCTAACTTTAGTCTGCTGGTGAGTGAGCCGACTGGTCAGAGGACTTAACTAGTAGGCCGGGAATTGAGCCAACCTGTGAGCCAACTTAACTAGTCAGCTGAAGTGTGATGGTACAGGTAAGCTGCCTTAACTAGCCAGTTAGCAAATGAGCCAACAGGTGAGCTGACTTAACAAGTCAGCTGGCAGGCAAGCTGACTAGCTAGCTAACCTGTTGGCCTGTTAGCAAGCCAACATGTTAGTTCACCTGTTGGCTGGTGAGCAAGCCGACTAGTTTGCTGTCTGGTTGGCAGGCGACGGAGCAGACTGGTAAGCTGACCTGATGGAAAGGGAGAGCCCACTAGTTAGATGAGCAGCTAGCTGAATTGATAGCTGACTAGTAAGCAAAATATCTAGCTGATTTGCTAGCTGATGTAACTAGTTAGCTGTCTAGCCAGCTGGCTATCTAGCTGACATAACTAGATAGCAAACAAACTATCTTGCTCTCTAGCTAGCTGACTTAACTAGCTAGCTACCTGGCTAGTCAGCTGCCTAGCTGACTTACCTATCTAGTTGACCAGCTACCTAGCTGACAAGCAAGCTGTATAACTAGCTGACTTAACTAGCTAGCTGAATAGTTAGCTGAGTTGCAAGCTGACTTAATTATCTAGCTGGATACCTAGTTGACTTTACTAGCTGACTAGCAAGTTGGCTGTATAGGTGGCTAGGCAGCTGACTTAAGTAGCTAGCTGCATGTATGCCTAGACTACTAGCCATCTGGCTTAAGTAGCTCGCTACCTGGCTGGCTAGCTGGCTCCCAACCCAGCTAGTGGGCTGGCCAGCTGGATAACCAGTTGGCTAAAATAGGCAGCCTGCTGGCTGAACAGTCGGATAACCAGTGTGCTTAACTAGCCAGCCACCCTGCTGTTCATCCAGCTAGCCAGCTGGCTTAACTAGCTGGCCACCTACCTTATAAGCCTGCTAACCAGTCGGCCCAACTTGTCAGCCACCTAGGTATCCAGCCGGCTACTTAGCTGACTTAACAATCTAGCCAGATGGTTAGCCAGCAGGCTCCACTAGTTGACTTAACTAGTAAGCCGGCTGTCTACGTAGTAGACATAACTAGCTAACAACACTAGCCAGCCTGGTGGCTAGCCAGCAGACTTAACTAGCTAGCTACCTAGCTAGCCAGTTGGGAAGCCAGCTGAATTAACTAGCTGGCTTAAATAGCTAGCCAGATGGCTAGCCAACTGACTTAACTAGTTCGCTACCTAGCAAGACAGGGAAAGCCAGCTGACTTAACTAGCTGACTTCAATAGCTAGCAAGCTGACTAGACAGCTGACATAACTAGCTAGCTCCCTAGCTAGCCAGCTGTCTAGCCAGCAGACTTAACTAGGTTACTTAACATGCTAGCCATCTGGCTATTTAGCTGGCTAGCTGACTTAATGATCTAGCTGATTAGCTAGCTGATGACCTAGCTGACTTATTGAACTAGCTGGCTCACAAGCTGACTAGCTAGCTGACTAGCTAGCCACCTACCTGACTATCTAGCCACCTACCAAACCAGCCTGCTAACGAGCAATCTTAACTTTACAGCCACCTAGCTAGCCAGTTGGCTAACCAGCTGACTTAACTAGCTGAATTAACTAGATAGCCATCCATCTAGACAGCTGGCTTAACTAGCTATCCACCTAGCTAGACAGCTGGCCACCAGCTATCTTAATTCACTGACTTAACTAGCTATTTACATAGATAACCAGTTGGCTAGCCACTTGTACTAACTAGCTGACTTAACCTGCTAGTCAGCTGGCTAGCCAGCTCACTCAACTAGGTGACTTAACTAGTTAGCTAGCTGGCTAGTCAGCAGACTTAACTAGCTAACATCACTAGCTAGACATTTGGCTAGCCAGCTGACTTAACTATCTAGATAACTATGTATCCCACTGGCTTGCCAGCTGACTTAACTACCTAGCTTCCTAGCTAACCAGATGGCTAGCGAGCTGAGTTAACTAGGAGACATAATTGCTTGCCAGCTGGCAAGCCATCTGACTTAACTAGCTAGCTGCCCAAGATAGGCAGGTGGGTAGCCAGCTGACTTAACTAGCTGACTTAGCTAGTTAGCCAGCTGACGTTACTAGCTGTTTTAACTAGTTGGCCTGCTTTCTAGCCAGTTGAATTAACTAGTTTGATACATATCTAGTCACCTGGCTATCCAGCTGAATTAACTAGGTACTTATATTGCTAGCAAGCTGTCTAGCGAGCTGACATAACTGGCAAGCTACCTACCTGCCTTAATTAGCTGACTAATATAGCTAGCTTTCTAGCTAGGCACCTGACTTAAATAGCTGAAATAATTATCTAGCCAGATGGCTAGCCATCTGACTTAACTAGCTTTTTAACTAGCTAACAAACTGGTTAGCCAACTGTCTTAATGAGCTGAATTAACTAGCTAGACAGCTGGTTGCCAGATGACTTAACAAGCTGACTTAACTTGCTAGCCAGCTGGTTTCCAGCTGACTTAACTAGCTGACTTAAGCAGCTAGTCAGTTCGTTAGCCTGCTGACTTAACTAGCTGGCTGCATATCTAGCCAGTTGGCTAGCCACATGACTTACCTAGCTGACTAAAGCTAAGAAGCTAGCTAGCCACCACTCTTAACTTACTAGCTATCTACATAGTCAGCAGGCTAGCCAAATGACTTAAATAGCTGACTTGAACAACTATTCTGCAGACTAACAAGCTGCCTTATCTAACTAGCTACCTACCTAGCCAGCTGGCTATACAGCTGACTAAAGTACCAGACTAAAACAGCCAGCCAGTTGGCTAGCCAGCTGACTTAATTAGCTGACATCACTAGCTAACCAGGTAGCAATATAACTGACTTAACTAGCTAGCAACCTATCTAGTCAGTTGGCTAGCCAGCTGTCTTAACTAGCTGAATTAACCAGCTAGCCAGATGGCTAGCCAACTTACTTAGCTAGCTCGCTACCTAGCTTGCCAGCTGACTTAAGTAGCTGACTTAACTAGCAGCTACCTAGCTAACCAGCTGACTTAAATAGCTAGCTAACTAGCTAGCTACTTAGTTAGTCATCTGCCTTAAATAGTTAGTTAACTAGATAGCTACCTAGCTAAGAAGCTGACATAAATAGTAAGCTGCCTTGCTAGCTAGCTGACTTAACCAGCTAGATAACTAGTTAGCTTAATTATCTAACGTGTAAGCTAGGTGACTTAATCATCTGACTTATCTCGTTAGCTAATGAACAGGCTAGCTGACTCATTCAGCTGACTTAACTCATTAGCTAACAAGCTAGCTATCTAGCTAGCTTGCTGACCATCCAGCTGACTTAACTCGTTAGCTAGCTAGCTAGCTAGCCTATTCAACAAGCTGACTCAACCCGTTTGCTAACTAGCTAGCTAGTTGACTCAACCAGCTGAATTAGCCCATTAGTTAACTAGCTAACTACCTGACGCAGCCTGCTGACTTAAACCTTTAGCTAACTAGTTAACTAGTTGTCTTAACCAGCTGACTAAATTAGAAACTGACTTAACTAGATGACTTAGCTAGTTGACTTAACTACTTAGTTAGCTGACTTAACTGACTGACTTAACTAGTTAGTCAGCTGACTTAACTACGTAAATTAAATAGTTTGCTAACTATTTAACTAGCTGAATAAGGAGCTGACTTAATTAATTAGCCAACTATTTAGGTAGCAGACTTAAGTAGCTGATTTAGTAATTAGGCAACCAGTGAGCTAGAAGACTTAACTAGCTTACTTAGCTAGCTAGCTAGTTAGCTAGCTCTTTTAGCTAGCTAACTTAACTACTTGGCTAACGAGATAGCTAGCTGAATTAACGAGTTGATTAACGAGTTAGCTAACTGTTTTAACTAGTTATTAAACGAGTTAACTAGCTGAATTATCTAGTTGGTTAACTGAGTTAGCTAGGTGACTTAATCTGTTGACTGATGGGTCGGCCTACTAGCTAGCTGCTTTAACACGTTGGCTGACTACTCGGCCGACTCGTTAGCTGGCTTAAGAAGTTGGCCAACTAATCGGCTGACTATTTAGCTTGCTTAAATAGCTGTCTGACGAGTTGGCCCCATAGTTAGCTTGGGTAAGTATTTGGCTGGGTAGTTTCCTCACCTAATTAGTTGGCTGACTAGCTCACTGACTAGTTAGCTTACCTAACTAGTCGGCCATCTATTTAGCTCACCTAACGATTGGTTAGCTGACTTAACTAATGGGCCGCTAGTATGCTGAAAGTTAAGCTGAATTAACTTGTCGGCCGGCGAGTGAGCAGACAGGTGAGCTCACTTAACTAGTTGGCTGGTGAGAGAGCCGACTGTTCAGCGAATTAACTAGTATGCTGGCGAGTGAACCGACCCATGCAGTGCCATGACTAATCGGCCAGCTGGTGAGCCGACAAGTGAGCTGACTTAACTAGTTGGCTGGCAAGCAAGCCAACTAGTTAGCAGATCTCTTGGCCTGCGACTGAGACAACAAGTTACTTGACCTGTTGGCTGGCATGTGAGACAACTAGTTTGCTGACCAGTGGGCAGGCGAGCGAGTCTACTAGTTGTCTGACCTGATGGAAAGCAAGGAAGCCCACTAGTTAGCTCACCAGCTAGCCAAGTTGCTAGCCCACAAGTTAGCTAAGTAACTAGCTGATTTGCTAGCTTACTTAACTAGCTAGCAGACTAGGAACCTGACTAGCTGGCTGACTTAAATAGGTACCTGAATAGTTAGCTGAGTTGCTAGCTCACTTAACCAGTTAGCTGGCTATCTAGCTGACTTAACTAGCTGACTAGCTAGTTGGCTGGCTAGCAGGCTAGCAAACTGACTTAAACAGCTTGCTACCTGGTTGGCTACACAGCTAGCCACCTGTCTAAACTAGCTAGTTACCTGGGTGGCTAGCTGCTAGGCAACTGGCAGGCTAGCTTACAGGCTGGCCACCTGGCTAGCCAACCAGCTAAATAGCCAGCCAGAAGGCTTGACATTGGGATAGCCAGCTGGCTTAACTGGCCAGACACTCTGCTGATCAGCCAGCTAAACATACGACTTAACAAGTTCACCATCTACCTGACCAGCCTGCTAACAAGGTGGCTTAACTTGCCAGCCACCTAGCGTCTAACCAGCTGACTTAACTAGCTGACTTAACTAGATAGGCATACTGCTAGCCAACTGGTGTTATTGCTAGCCACTTAGCTAGCCAACTGGTAGCCAGTTCACTTAACTCGCTGACTTAACTAACTAGGCAGCCGGCTAGCCAGCTGACTTAATTAGCTAGCTCCCTACCAAGTCAGGTGGCTATCGAGCTGATTAACTAGCTGACTTAACCAACTAGCCAGCAGTCTAGCCAGCTGACTCAACAAGCTGAAATAACTAGTTAGCCAGCTGGCTAGCCAGCTGACTTAACTACCTGACACCTCTAGCTAGCCAGGTGGCTAGCCAGCTAACTTAACTAGATAGCTACCTATGTATCCCGCTGGCTTACCAGCTGACTTAACAAGTTGGGTTGCAAGCTGAGTTAACCAAGTAACTTAACTCGCTAGGCAGCTGGCTAGCCAGCTGACCTCACTAGCTAGCTACCCAGCTAGGCAGCTGGCTAGCCAGCTGACTTAACTAGCTGATTAACTAGGTAGCCAACTGAATTAACTAGTTGACTTAACAAGCTAGTTATCTACCTAGCCAGCTAAAATTACTTGCTGAAATAACTAACTGGGCTACATAGCTAAATATCTCACAAGAAAAGCGTTAGTGGACTAGTTAGAGGACAGGATGACTAGATAGTGGACTAATAAGTGAAATACTCGACTAGTTAGTGGAATATTTAGTGATCAAGTAGATTACTTAGTGGACTAGTCAACTAGATAGTCAACTAGTTAATGGACTACTTGACTTGTTAGTGGACTAGTCGAATAGTTAGTGAATTAGTTAGTGAACAACTCGACTAATTATGGGACTAGTAAGAGAAATACTTAGTGGACTAGTCGACTAGTTAGTGGACTAGTTATTGGACTTGTTGACTAGTTAGTGGGCTAGTTAGTGGGCTAGTCGACTAGTTTGTGGACTAGTTTGTGGATTAGTCGACTAGTTAGGGGAATAGTTAGTGGAATTGTCGACTAGTTAGGGGACTAGCTAATGGGATAGTTATTTAGCTAGTTGACTAGTTAGTGGACTAGTTAGTCGATTAGTTAATAAAATAGTCGATTAGTTCGTGGAGTAGTCAGCTAGTTATTTAATTAGTGAACTAGTCGACTATTTAGTGGATTATTTAGTCAAATTGTCGACTATTTAGTTGACTAGTGTACTAGTGAATTAGTTAGCGAAGTAGTCGACTAGTTAGTGGACTAGTTAGTGAACTATTCATCTAGTTAGTCACCTAGTCGACTACTTAGTGGACTAATTAGTGCCCTGGACTAGTCAGTTAGTGGACAAGTTAGTGATATAGTCGAGTCGCTAGTGGACTATTTAGTGAACTAGTCGACTAGTTAGTGGACTAGTTAGTGGACTAGTCGACTAGTTAGTTAACTTGTTAGTAAGCTAGTTAGTGGAATAGTTAGTGAAGTATGCGACTAGTTAGTGAAATAGTTAGTGGACAGGTCGACAACGTAGTGGACGGTTAGTGGGCTCGTCGACTAATTAGTGGACTAGTTAGTGGACTGGTCGTCCAGTAAGTGGACTAGTTAGTGGACTGGTTTGTGAGCTAGTCAACTAGTTAGTGGACTAGTTAGTAGACAGGTCTACTAGATTGTGGACTAGTTAGTGGACTAGTCGACTAGTTAGTGGACTAATCGACTAGTTAGTTAACTAGATAGTGGAGTAGTCAACTTGTTAGTGGATTAGCTAGTGGAATAGTCGACTAATTAATGGACTAGTTAGTCGACTGGTAGACTAGTTTGTGGACTAGTTAGTGAGCTCGTTGACTAGTTAATGGAATTGTTAGTAGAATAGTAGACTAGTCTGTGAACTAGTTTGTGAGACATTTGAGTAGTTATTGGACTAGTTAATGGGCTTGTCGACTAGTTAGTGGACTAGTTATTGCAATAGTCTACTAATTAGTGGATTAGCTAGTGGACTGGTCGACTAGTTACTGGATTAGTTTGTGGAATGGTCGACTAGTTAGGGGATTAGTTGGTGTAGTAGTTAGTGGACTAGTTAGTGAAGTGTTCGACTAGTTAGTGGACTAGTAGACTAGTGGATAGTTAGGAAACTAATCGACTAGTTAGTGTCTAAGTTAGTGGAATAGTCAAATATTTAGTGGACTAGTTAGAGGACTACTTAGTGGAGTAGTCGACTAGTTAGGGGACTAGTTGCTGGACTGGACGACTAGTTAGTCGACTAGTTAGTGAACTACACGATTATTTAATGGACTAGTTAGTGGATAGGTCGACTAGTTAGGGGAATAGTTATTGGACGAGTTAGGGACTAGTTAGTGTACTAGTAGACTAGTTAGAGAACTAGTAAGTGGACCACTCGACTAGTTGGGGGTCAAGTTAGTGGACTAGTTAGTGGGCTGGTATACTAGTTTGTGGACTAGTTTTGAAACAGTCGATTAGTTGGAGGACTAGTTAGTAAACGAGTCGAGTAGTTAGTTGATTAGTTAGTGGACTAGTTGACTAGTTAATGGACTAGTTAGTGTACTAGATGATTCGTTAGTGGACTAGATAATGGACTAGTTCGTGAACTAGTCAGCTAGTGGCTTATTTAGTGGACAGGTCGACTAGTTAGTGGACTAGTTTGTGAAATAGTCGACTAGTTACTGGAATAGATGGTGATCGAGTCTACTAGTTAGAGGACTAGTCAACTAGATAGTCAACTAATTAATGGACTACTCGACTGGTTACTAGACTAGTTAGTGGACTAGTCGACTAGTCAGTGAATTTGATAGTGGACACCTCGATTTGTTATGGGACTAGTTAGAGGACTAGTTAGTGTACTAGTCGACTAGTTAGTGGGATCGCTATTTAGCTAGTTGACTAGTTAGTGGACTAGTTAGTCGATTAGTTAATGAACTGGTTGATTAGTTCGTGGAGTATTCGGCTAGATATTTAGTGAATTAGTCAAATACTTAGTGGACTAGTTATTGAACTAGTCATCTAGTTAGTCGCCGAGTCGACTACTTAGTGGACTAGTTAGTGCCCTTGACTAGTAGGTTAGTTAGTGGACTAGTAAGTGATATAGTCGATTAGTTAGTTGACTATTTAGTGAACTAGTCGACTTCTTAGTGGGCTAGTTAGCGGACTAGTCGACTTGTTAACATTTGATAAATTAGTTAGTGAACTAGTTAGTGAGTTATGCGACTAGTTAGGGAACTAGTTAGTGGACAGACCGACTAGTTAGTGGACGGTTAGTGGGATGGTCGACTAGTTAGAGGACTAGTTAGTGGACTGGTAGAGTAGGTAGTGGACAAGTTAGTGAAGTAGTCTACTAGTTAGTGGGCTAGGTAGTGGACAGGTCGACTGGCTATCTAGCCGGGTAGTTCACTGGCTATCTATATGGTTAGTTGACGGCCTATCTAGCTGGTTAGTTGACTGGCTTTCTAGCCAGTTAGTGACTGGCTATCTAGCCGGTTAGTTGACTGGCTATCTAGCCGGTTAGTTGACAGCCTATCTAGTCGGTTAGTTGACTGACTTACTAGCCAGTTAGTTGACTGGCTATCTAGTCGGTTGGTTGACTGGCTACCTAGCTGGTTAGTTGACTGGTTAGTTAGCTGGTTAGTTGACCAGCTAGTTAGCCGGTTAGTTGACATTCTATCTAGCTGGTTGGTTGAGTGGCTATCTAGCCGGTTAGTTACTAACTATCCAAAACCCCCATTAGTTGACTGCCTATTTAGCCAGTTAGTTGACTGGCTATCAAGCCAGTTAGTTGACAGCCTATCTAGCCAGTTATTTCACTGGCTATCTAGCCGGTTAGTTGACTGGCTATCTAGCCGGTTAGTTGACTGGCTACCTACTGGTTAGTTGACTTGCTATCTAGTCAGTTAGTTGACTGGCTTTCTAGCCGGTTAGTTGACTGGATATCTAGCCATTTATTTGACTGATTAGTTTACTGGTTAGCTGACTGTCTATCTAGTTGGTTAGTTGTCAGGCTATCTAGCCGGTTAGTTGACTGGCTGTCTAGCTGGTTAGGTGAGTGGATAATTAGCTTGTTAGCTGACTGGCTACCTAGTAGGTTCCTTGACTGGCTAGTCAGCCAGTTAGTTGACTGGCTACCTAGCCTGTTCATTGACCGGTTATTCAGCCAGTTAGTTGAATGTCTACCTAGCCAGTTCATTGACTGTCTAGTCAGCCGTTTAGTTGACTGGCTACCTTGCCTGTTTGTTGACTGGCTAGTCAGCCGGTTAGTTGACTGGCTACCTAGCCGGTTCATTGAATGTCTAGACAGCCGGTTAGTTGACTGTCTACCTAGCCAGTTCGTCGACTGGCTAGTTTGCCAGTTAGTTGACTGGCTTCCTAGCCGGATCGTTGCCTGGCAATTCAGCCGGTGAGTCGACTGGCTACCTATCTGGTTAGTTGACTGGCAACCTAGCCAGTTAGTGGACTAGCTACCTAACCGGTTCATCACCTGGCTACCTAGCTCTTTATTCGACTGGCTAGTCAGCCGGTAGGTCGACTGGCTATATAACTGGTTAGTCAACTGCCTACCTAGACAGTTAGTCGACTGGTTAGTTCATTCCGTTTAGTCGAATGACTACATAGCCAGTTATTCGAATGGCTAGTCAGCCGGTGAGTTGACTGGCTACCTAGCTGGTTAGTCGACTGGCTAGTCAGTCAGATATTCGATTGGCTAGTCAGCCAGTTACTCGACTGGCTAGTCAGCTGGTTAGCTAACTGGATACGTAGCCAGTTATTCGACTGTCTACCTACTCGGTTAGCTGACTGACTACCTAGCCGGTTAGTCAACTGACTACCTATCCAGTTAGTCGACTGGCTATCTAGCTGTTTAGTCACTGACTACCTAGCTGGTTTGTTGACTGCATATCTAACTGGTTAGTCGACTGCCTGTGTAGCTGGTTAGTTGACTGTCTACCTTGCCAGTTCTTTGACTGACTAGTCAGCCACTCGGTTGACTGGCTACCTAGCCAGTTTGTCGACTGGCTCTTCAGCCAGTTAGTCGACTGGCTACCTAACCAGTTCGTTGACTGGCAACCTAGCTGGTTCGTTGACTGGAAACCCAGACAGTTCGTCGACAGGCTACCTAACTGGTTAGACGACTGGAGACCTAGCTGGCTCGTCGATTGGCTACCTAGCCGTGTAGTTGAATGGTTAGTCAGCCAGTTAGTCGAGTGGTTACCTAGCCAGTTAGTCGACAGTCTAGTCAGCCAGTTATTCGACTGGCTACCTAGCCGATTAGTCGACTGGCTAGTCAGCTGGTTAGTCGATTGGCTACCTAGCCGGTTAGTCAACTGGCTAATCAGCCGGTTAGTCGACTGGCTAATTAGACGGTTCATCGATTGGATAGTCAGCCGCTTAGTTGACTGACTACCTAGCCGGTTCGTCGACTGTCTAGCCAGACGGCTAGTTGACCAGTTACCTAGCCGGTTCGTTGACTGCCTTGTCAGACGGTTAGTTGACTGGCTACATAGACAGTTCATCGATTTGCTAGTTAGCCGGTTAGTTGACTGGCTACCTGGTGGTGTGTCGGCTGGCTAGTCAGCTGGTTAGTTGACTGGCTAACTAGCAGGATCCTTGACTGGCTAGACAGGTGGTTAGTTGACTGGTTACCAAGCTGGTTAGTTGACTGGCAAGTTAGCCAGTTAGTTGACTGACTAGATAGCCGGTCAGTCGACTGGCGCCATAGCCCAATAGATGACTGGCTACCTAGATGGTTAGTTGACTGGCTATCTAGCCGGTTAGTTGACTGGTTACTTAGCTGGTTAGTTGACACACTATCTAGCCAGTTAGTTGACTGGCTATCTAGCACGTTAGTTGACTGGCTATCTGGCCGGTTAGTTGACTGTGTATCTAGCCAGTTAGTTGACTGGCTATCTAGCCGGTTAGTTGTCTGGTGAGTTAGCCAGTTAGTTGACTGGCTACCTAGCCAGTTAGTTGGCTGGCTGTCTAGAAGGTTAGTTGCCTGGCTACCGAGTCGTTAGTTGACTTCCTATCTAGCCGGTTATTTGACTGGCTACCTAGCCAGTTAGTGGCCTGGCTACCTAGCTGGTTAGTTGACTGACTAGTAAGTGGGTTAGTTGACAGGCTACCTAGACGGATAATTGACTGGCTAGTTAGCCGGTTAGTTGACTGACTACCTAGCCAGTCAGTTGACTGGCTGGTTAGCCGGTTAGTTTATTGGCTACCTAGCCGGTCAGTTGGCTGGCTAGTTAGCCAGCTAGTTGACTGGCTACCTAGACTTTTAGTTGACTGGCTAGTTAGCCGGTTAGTTGACTGGTTACCTAGCCGATTGGTTTACTGGATTTTTGGTTAGCCGGTTATTTTATTTGGGTACCTAGCCGGTTATTTTATTTACCTAGCCTTTTTATTGGTTTCCTTAGCTGGTTTGTTGACGGCTTAACCCGGGTTTGTCGACTGCCTAGTCAACCAGTTAGTTGACTGGCTACCTAGCCGGTTTTTCGACTGGCTAGTTTGCCGGTTAGTTGACTTGCTACCTAGCCGGTTCGTCGACTGGCTAGTACGACTGTTAGTTGACTGGCTACCTAGCCAGTTCGACAACTGCCTAGCCAGACGGTTAGTTGAATGGCTAACTAGCCTGTTCATTGACTGGCTAGTCAGCCGGTTAGTTGACTGGCTACCTAGCTGCTTCGTCGACTGGCTAGTCAGTGGGTAAGCTCCCTGGCTACCTAGCTGGTTCTTCGACTGACTAGTAAGGCGGTTAGTTGAATGACTTCTTACTCGTTTCATCGACTGGCTAGTCAGCCAGTTAGTGGCCTGGCTCCCTTGCCGGTTCTTCGATTGGCTAGTCAGCCAATTAGTTGACTGTCTACCTAGGCGGTTTGTCGCCTGGTTAGTCTGCCGGCTAGTTGACTGGCTACCTAGCCGGTTCAACAACTGGCTAGTCAGCTGGTTAGTTTACTGGCTACCTAGCCAGTTCGTCGACTGCCTATTCATCCGGTTAATCGACTGGCTACCTAACTATTTCATCGACTGGTTACCTAGCCGGTTAATCAACTGGTTACCTACATGGTTCGCTGACTGGCTACCTAGCTGGTTAGTCGACTGTCTAGTCAGCTGGTTAGTCGACTGTCTACCTAGCTGGTTAGTCGACTGGCTAGTCAGCTGCTTAGTTGACTAGCTACCTAGCCAGTTAGTCGACTGCCTAGTCAGCCAGCCGGTTAGTCAACTGGCTACCTAGCCGGTTAGTTGAATAGCTATACAGCTGGTTAGTTGAGGGGCTAAGTAGCTGGTTAGTCAACTTGCTAGTCAGCCAGTTATTCAACTTGCTAGTCAGTTGGTTAGTCCTCTGGCTAGTCAGCTGGTTAGACGACTGGCTACCTAGCTGGTTAGTCAACTGGCTACCTAGCCTATTAGTCAACTGGCTACTTAGCCGGTTAGTTGACTGACTACCTAGCCCATTAGTCAACTTGCTACCTACCCGTTTAGTTGACTGGCTAGTCAGTCGGTTACTCGACTGGCTACCTAGCCGGCTAGTCAACTGGCTAGTCAGCCAGTTAGTCGATTGGCAACCTAGCCAGTTAGTCGACTGGCTAGTCAGCCGGTTACTCGACTGGCTATCTAGCTTGCTAGTCAACCAACTATCTAGCCTGGTAGTTGACTGGCTATCTAGCTTGGTAGTTGACTGGCTATTTAGCCGGTTAGTTGACTGGGTGTCTAGCCGTTTATTTGACTGGCTATCTAGCTGGTTAGTTAACTGCCTATCGAGTCTGTTATTTGACTGGCTTTCTAGCCGGTTACTTGACTGGCTACATAGCCGGTTAGTTGACTAGCTTTCTAGCCGGTTAGTTGACTAGCTATGTAGCCACTTAGTTGACTGGCTATATAACCGGTTAGTTGGCTATCTAGCCGATTGGTTGACAGCTTGGTTATCCGGTTATTTGACTAGGTAGTTAGCCGGTTAACTGACTGGCTATCTAGCCAGTTAGTTGGCTGGTTAGTTAGACAGTTAGTTGACTGGCTACCTAGCCAGTTAGTTGACTGGCTACCTAGCCAGTAAGTTGACTGGCTACCTAGCTGGTTAGTTGATTGGCTAGTTAGGCGGTTAGTGGATTGTCTACCTTGCCGGGTATTTGACTGGCTCATTAGACTGTTAGTTATCTGTCTACGTAGCAGTTTAGTTGACTGGTTAGTTAGACGGTTAGTTGACTGGCTACCTAAATAGTGAGTTGACAGGCTAGATAGTCAGTTAGTTGACTGGGTAGTTAGCTGTTTCATTGACTGGATAGTTAGCTGGTTAGTTGACTGCCTATCTGGCTGGTTGGTTGACTGGCTAGTTAGCTGGTTAGTTGTCTGGCTAGTTAGCTGGTTATTTGACTGGTTAGGTAGCCGGTTAACTGACTGGCTACCTAGCCGGTTAGTTGACTGGCTAGTTAGCCGGTTAGCTCACTGGCTTTCTAGTCGGTTAGTTGACTGGCTATCTAGCTGGTTAGTTTACTGGCTATCTAGCCGGATTCTTGACTGGCTAGTTAGCCAGTTAGTTGAATGGCTACCTAGCAGGTTCCATGACTTGCTAGCTAGCCGGTTTGTTGACTGGCTAGTTAGCCATTTAGTTTACTGGCTAGTTAGCTGGTTAGTTGACTGTCTACCGGTTCGATTACTGGCTAGTTAGCTGGTTAGTTGACTGGCTAGTTAGCCAGTTAATTGACTGCCTATTTAGACAGTTAGTTGACTGGTTAATTAGATGGTTAGTTGACTGCTTAGTTAGCCCATTAGTTGATTGGTTAGAAAGACGTTTTGTTGACTGCCTATCTTGCCGGTTAGTTCACTGACTCTCTAGCCAGTTAGTTGACTGGCTAGGTAGCTGGTTAGTTGACAGCCTATCTTGCTGGTTAGATGAATGGCTATCTAGCCGGTTGGTTGACTGGTTTCCTAGACAGTTAGTTGACTGTTTACTTAGCTGGTTAGTTGACTGGTTAGTTCGCTGGTTAGTTGACTGTCTATCTAGCCGGTTCGTTGAGTGGCTATCTAGCCGGTTAGTTGAATGGCTCTCCAGCCGGTTTGTTGACAACCTATCTAGCTGGTTAGTTGACTGGATATCAAGCCGATTAGTTGACTGGCTATCTAGCCATTTATTTGACTGGCTAGTTAGCCGGTTAGCTGACTGGCTATCTAGCCGGTTAGTTGACAGGCTATCTAGACGGTTTGCTGACTGTTACCTAGCCAGTTAGTTGACTGGCTAGTTAGCCAGTTAGTTGACTGGCTACCTAGCCGGTTCAATGACTGTCTTGTTAGCCGGTTTGTTGACTGGTTATATGGTCGATTAGTTGACTGGCTAGTTACCCAGTTAGTTGAGTGGCTACCAATCCTGTTAGTTGACTGGCTAGTTAGACCGTCAGTTGACTGGTTACTTAGCCGGTTAGTTGACTGGCTAGTTATCCTGTTAGTTGACTGGTTACATTGCCAGTTAGTTGACTGGCTCTTTACCCGGATAGTTGAGTGGCTACCTAGCCGATTAGTTGACTGACTATTTAGACGGTTAGTTGACTGTGGTTACCTAGCTTGTTAGTTGACTGGCTAGTTATCCAGTTATTTGACAGGCTACCTAGCCAGTTAGTTGATTGGCTACCAAGCCTGTTAGTTGACTGGCTACCTAGCCTTTTCATTGACTGGCTACCTAGCTGGTTTGTTGACTGGCTAGTCAGCCGGTTTTTTGACTAGCTATATAGTCAGTTCTTCGACTGGCTAGACAGTCGGTTAGTTGACTGGCTACCTAGCCAGTTCGTCGATTGGATAGTCAGCCGACTGATTGACTGGCTACCTAGACGGTTCGTCGACTGTCTAGTCAGACATCTAGTTGACTGGCTACTTAGCTGATTCGTCGACTGACTAGTCAGATGGTTAGTTGACTGTCTACATAGAAAGTTCGTCGACTGGCTAGTCAGGCTGGTTAGTTGACTGGCTACCTGGCAGTTCGTTGGCTGGCTAGTCAGCCAGTTAGTTGACTGGCTACATAGCAGGAACATTGACTGGTTAATCAGCAGGTTAGTTGACTTGCTACCAAGCTGGTTAGTTGACTGGATAGTTAGCCAGTTAGTTGACAGGCTACTTAGCCGGTTAGTTGACTGGCTAGTTAGCCGGTTATTCAAATGGCTACCTAGCCCATTAGATGACTGGCTACCTGGCCGGTTAGTTGACTGGCTACATAGCTGGATAGTTGACACACTATCTAGCCAGTTAGTTGACTGACTATCTAGCTGGTTAGTTGACTAGCTATCTGGCCGGTTAGTTTACTCTGTGTTTATCCAGTTAGTTGACTGGCTATCTAGCCAGTTAGTTGACTGGTGAGTTAGCCAGTTAGTTGACTGGCTACCTAGTCGGTTAGTTGACTGGCTGTCTAGCTGGTTACTTGACTGGCTACCTATCCGTTACTTGACTGGCTATCTAACCAGTTATTTGACTGGCAACCTAGCCAGTTAGTTGCATGGCTACCTAGCCGGTTAGTTGACTGGCTAGTTAGTGGTTTAATTGACAGGCTACCTAGCCGGATAGACTGGCTAGTTAGCCGGTTAGTTGACTGTCTACCTAGCCGGTTAGTTGACTGGCTGGTTAGTCGGTTAGTTGACTGGTTACCTTACAGGTTAGTTGACTGCTTACCTTACAGGTTAGTTGACGGGTGAGTTAGCCAGTTAGTTGACTGGCTACCTAACCAGTTAGTTAACAGGCTAGTTAGCCAGTTAGTTGACAGGATACCTAGCCGGTTCGACAACTGGCTAGTCAGACGGTTAGTTGACTGGCTACCTAGTCTGATCATCAACTGGCTAGTCAGCCGGTTAGTTGACTGGCTACCTAGCCATTTCGTAAATTGGCTTGTCAGCTGGTTAGTTGACTGGCTACCTAGCCGGTTCGTCAAGTGGCTAGTGAGTGGGTTAGATGCCTGGCTACCTAGACGGTTCTTTGACTGGCTAGTCAGTTGGTTAGTTGACTGGCTACTTAGTCATTTCGTTGACAGGCTAGTCAGCCGGTTAATTGACTGGCTACCTTGCCCGTTTGTCGACTGGCTGGTCAGCTGGCTAGTTGTCTGTCCACCTAGCCAGTTAGCCGACTGGCTAGTCAGCTGGTTAGTTGACTGGCTACCTTTCCGGATTGTCGACTGGCTAGTCAGCTGGTAAGTTTACTGACTACCTAACCAGGTTGTCAACTGCCTATTCAGCCGCTTACTCGACTGGCTACCTAGCCGGTTCATCGACTGGTTACCTAGACGGTTCATCGACTGGCTACCTAGCTGGTTGGTCGACTGGCTATCTAGCTGGTTAGTCGACTCCCTATCTAGCCTGTTAGTTGACTGGCTATCTAGCCAGTTAGTTGACTAGCTATCTAGCCTTTTAGTTGACTGGCTATCTAGCCGCTTAGTTGACTGGCTTTCTAGTCAGTTAGTTGAATGTCTATCTAGCCGGTTATTTGACTGGTTGGTTATTCGGTTATTTGACCAGTTAATTAGCTGGTTAGTTGAATGTCTATGTAGTCGGATAGTTGACGGGTTAATTATGCGATTAGTCGACTGGCTATCTAGCTGGTTAGTTGACTTGTTATCTATATGGTTAGTTGACTGTCTACCTAGCTGGTTAGTTGACTGGCTATCTAGCCAGTGAGTTTAATGTCTAGTTAGCTGGTTAGTTGACTGGCCAATTATCCAGTTAGTTGACCGGCTAGTTAGCAGGTTAGTTGGCTGTCTACCTAGCTGGTCAGTTGACTGGCTAATAGGCCCGTTAGTTGACAGGCTATCTAGCCAGTTAGTTGGCTTGTTAGCTATATGGTTAGTTGACTGTCTATCTAGCCGGTTAGTTTACTGGCTCTCTAGCCGGTTAGTTTAATGTCTAGTTAGCTGCTTAGTTGACTGGCTACTTTTCCGTTTAGTTGACCGGCTAGTTAGCAGGTAAATTGACTGTCTACCTAGCCGGTCAGTTGACTGGCTAGTTAGCCCGTTAGTTGACAGGCTACCTAGCCAGTTATTTGACAGGCTAGTGAGTGGGTTAATTGACTGGCTACCTTGCTGGTTCGTCGACTGGCTAGTCAGCTGGTTACTTGACTGTCTCCCTAGCGGGTTCATTGACAGGCTAGTCAGCCGGTTAGTAGAATGTCTATCTAGATGGTTCGTCTACTGGCTAGACAACCGGTTAGTTAACTGGCTACCTAGCCAGTTCATCGACTTTCTATTCAGCCAGTCGCCTGGCTACCTACCTGGTTCTTCGACTGGCTACCTAGCCGGTTCATCTACTGGCTATTCAGCCGGTTAGTCGCCTGGCTACCTAGCGGGTTCGTCGACTGGCTACCTAGCTGGTTCGTCGACTGGCTTCCTAGCTGGTTAGTCGAGTGACTAGTCAGCTATTTAGTTTCATGGCTACCAAGCTGGTTAGTCGACTGGCTACCTTGCCGGTTAGTGGACTGACTACCTAGCCAGTTAGTCAACTGACTACCTAGCCAGTTATTTGACTGGCTACCTAGATGGTTAGTCTACTGTCTACCTAGCCGGTTAGTCGACTGGCTATCTAGCGGTTAGTCGACCGCCTATCTAGCCGGTTAGTTGACTGGCTGTATAGCCAGTTATTTGACTGGCTATCTATCCGGTTAATTTACTGGCTATCCAGCCGGTTAGTTAACTGGCTATCTAGCCAGTTAGTTGACTGGCTACCTAGCTGGTTAGTAGACTGGTTTTCTAGCCGGTTAGTTGACTGGGTACCTAGCTGGTTAGTTGACTGGCTATCTAGCCGGTTAGTTGATTAGCTGTGTAGACGCTTAGTTGACTGGTTAGTTATCCAGTTATTTGACTGGTTAGTTAGCCGGTTAGTTGACTGGCTGTGTATCCAGTTAGTTGACTTCTTAGTTAGCCGGTTAGTTGACTGGCTATCTAGCCGGTTAGTTGAATGGTTATTTAGACGTTTAGTTGACTGGTTACCTAGCCGGTTAGTTGACTGGCTATCTAGCCCCTTAGTTGACTGGCTACTTAGCTGGTTAGTTGACTGAATACTGGTAAGTTGACTGGCTACTTAGCCGGATATTTGACAGGTTACCTAGTCATTTAGTTGACTGCCTAGTTAGCCGGTTAGTTCACTGGCTACCTAGCCAATTAGTTGCCTGGCTAGTTAGCTGGTTAGTTGACTGGCTACCTAACTGGTTAGATGACTGGTTAGTTTGATGTTTAGTTGACTGGCTACATAGCCGTTTAATTTAATGTCTCGTTAGCCAAATAGGTTGACTGGCTACCTAGCCGGTTAGTTGACTGGCTTGTTAGCTGGTTAGTTGACTGGCTACCTAGCCAGTTATTTGACAGGCCAGTTAGCCAGTTAGTTGACAGGCTACCTAGACGGTTAGTTGACTGGCTGGTTAGCCAGTTTGTTGACAGGCTACCTATCCAGTTAGTTGACTGGCTAGTTAGTCGGTTAGTTTGCTGGCTACCTAACCAATTAGTTGACTTCCTAGTGAGCCATTAGTTGACTGGCTACATAGCCGGTTAGATGACTTGCTAGTTAGCTGGTTAATAGACAGGCTACCTAGCCAGTTAGTTGACTGACGAGTTAGCCGGTTACTTGCCTGGCTACCTAGCCCATTAGATGACTAGCTAGGTAGCCGGTTAGTTGACTGGCTACCAAGCCTGTTCATTGGCTACATAGCCGGTTAGTTGACTGGCTATCTAGACGGTTCATTGACTGGCTACATAGCCCATTAGTTGACTGACTAGTTAGCTGGTTGGTTGACTGGATACCTAGCTGGTTAGTTGACTGGCTAGTTAGCCGGTTATTTGACTGGCTATCTAGCCAGTTAGTTGATTGGCTACCTAGCTAGTTAGTTGACTGGCTAGCTAGCCGTTTCATTGATTGGCTTCCTAGCCGGTTCGGTGACTGGCTAGTCAGCCTGTTTTTTGACTGGCTACATAGTCAGTTCTTCGACAGGCTAGTCAGTCGGTTAGTTGACTGGCTACCAAGCCAGTTTGTCGACTGGATAGTCTGCCAATTAGTTGAATGGCTACCTAGCCAGTTCATCGACTGTCTAGTCAGACAGCTAGTTGACTGGCTACTTAGCTGATTCATTGACTGACTAGTCAGATGGTTAGTTGACTGACTACATAGAAAGTTCGTTGACTGGCTAGTCAGCCAGTTAGTTAACTGGCTACCTGGTGGTTCATTGGCTGGCTAGTCAGCCAGTTAGTTGACTGGCTATATAGCAGTATCCTTGACTGGTTAGTCAGCAGGTTAGATGACTTGCTACTAAGCTGGTTAGTTGACTGGATAGTTAGCCATTTAGTTGACAGGCTACTTAGCCGGTTAGTTGACTGGCTAGTTAGCCGGTTATTTGAATGGCTAACTAGCTCATTAGATGACTGGCTACCTGGCCGGTTAGTTGACTGGCTATCTAGCCGGTTAGTTGACTGGCTACATAGCTGGATAGTTGACACACTATCTAGCCGGTTATTTGACTGGCTATCTAGCTGGTTAGTTGACTAGCTATCTGGCCGGTGAGTTTACTCTGTATTTAGCCAGTTAGTTGACTAGCTATCTAGCCAGTTAGTTGACTGGTGAGTTAGCCACTTGGTTGACTGGCTACCTAGTCGGTTAGTTGACTGGCTGTCTAGCTGGTTACTTGACTGGCTACCTATCCGTTACCTGACTGGCTATCTAACCAGTTATTTGACTGGCAACCTAGCCGGTTAGTTGCCTGGCTACCTAGCCGGTTAGTTGACTGGCTAGTTAGTGGTTTAATTGACAGGCTATCTAGCCGGATAGACTGGCTAGTTAGCCAGTTAGTTGACTGTCTACCTATCTGGTTAGTTGACTGGCTGGTTAGTCAGTTAGTTGACTGGTTACCTTACAGGTTAGTTGACTGGCGAGTTAGCCAGTTAGTTGACTGGCTACCTAACTGGTTAGTTAACAGGCTAGTTAGCTAGTTAGTTGACTGGCTACCTAGCCGGTTTGACAACTGGCTAGTCAGATGGTTAGTTGACTGGCTACCTAGTCTGATCATCGACTGGCTAGTCAGCTGGTTAGTTGACTGGCTACCTAGCCAGTTCGTAAATTGTCTTGTCAGCTGGTTAGGTGACTGGCTACCTAGCCGGTTCATCAAGTGGCTAGTGAGTGGATTAGATGCCTGGCTACCTAGATGGTTCTTCGACTGGCTAGTCAGTCAGTTGACTGGCTACTTAGTCGTTTCATTGACAGGCTAGTCAGCTGGTTAGTTGACTGGCTACCTTGCCGGTTCGTCAACTGGCTAGTCAGCTGGCTTGTTGTCTGTCCACCTAGCCAGTTAGTTGACTGGCTAGTCAGCTGGTTAGTTGACTGGCTACCTTTCCGGATTGTCGACTGGCTAGTCAGCTGGTAAGTTTACTGGCTACCTAACCAGTTTGTCGACTGCCTATTCAGCCGCTTAATCGACTGGCTACCTAGCCGGTTCGTCAACTGTGTTCCTAGCCGGTTGTCGACTGGTTACCTAGACGGTTCGTTGACTGGCTACCTAGCTGGTTAGTCGACTGGCTATCTAGCCAGTTAGTCGACTCCCTATCTAGCCTGTTAGTTGACTGGCTATCTAGCCGGTTAATTGACTGGCTATCTAGCCAGTTAGTTGAATGTCTATGTAGCCAGTTATTTGACTGTTTAGTTATTCGGTTATTTGACTGGTTAATTAGCTGGTTAGTTGAATGGCTATGTAGTCAGATAGTTGACGGGTTAATTATCCGATTAGTCGACTGGCTATCTAGCTGGGTAGTTGACTTGTTATCTATATGGTTAGTTGACTGTCTACCAGCCAGTTAGTTGACTGGCTATCTAGCCAGTTAGTTTAATGTCTAGTTAGCTCGTTAGTTGACTGGCTAATTATCCGGTTAGCTGACCGGCTAGTTAGCAGGTTAGTTGACTGTCTACCTAGCTGGTCAGTTGACTGGCTAATAGGCCCGTTAGTTGACAGGCTATCTAGCCAGTTAGTTGACTTGTTAGCTATATGGTTAGTTGACTGTCGACCTTGCCGGTTAGTTGACTGCCTATCTTGCCAGTTAGATGAATGGCTATCTAGTCGGTTGGTTGACTGGCTACCTAGCTGGTTAGTTGACTGTGTAGTTAGCTGATTAGTTGAATGGCTACTTCGCTGGTTAGTTGACTGTCTATCTAGCTGGTTCGTTGAGTGACTATCTAGCTGGTTAGTTGATTGGCTATCCAGCCGGTTTGTTGACAACCTATCTAGCCGGTTAATTTACTGGCTATAAAGTCGATTAGTTGACTGACTATCTAGCCATTAATTTGACTGGCTAGTTAGCTGGTTAGCTGACTGGCTATCTGGCCCGTTAGTTGACTGGCTATCTAGCCGGTTAGTTGACTGTTATCTAGCCGGTTAGTTGACTGACTAATTAGCTAGTTAGTTGACTGGCTACCCAACTGACTTGATGACTGGCTAGTTAACCGGTTAGTTGACTGGTTACATTGCCGATTAGTTGACTGGTTAGTTACCCAGTTAGTTGAGTGACTACCAAGCCTGTTAGTTGACTAGTTAGTTAGACTGTTAGTTGACTGGTTACCTAGCCAGTTAGTTGACTGGCTAGTTACCCGGTTAGTTGAGTGGCTACCTAGCAGATTAGTTGACTGGCTATTTAGACGGTTAGTTGACTGGTTACCTAGCCGGTTAGTTGACTGGCTAGTTAGCCAGTTATTTGGCTGGCTATCGAGCTGGTTAGTTGATTGGCTACCTAGCCAGTTAGTTGACTGGCTACCTAGCCATTTCGTTGACTGGCTACCTAGCCGGTTCGTTGACTGGCTAGTCAGCCGGTTTTTTCACTGGCTACATAGTCAGTTCTTCGCCTGGCTAGTCAGCCGGTTAGTTGACTGGCTAGCTAGCCAGTTCGTTGACTGAATAGTCGGCCAATTAGTTGACTGGCTACCTAGACGGTTCGTCGACTGTCTAGTCAGACAGCTAGTTGACTGGCTACTTAGCTGATTCGTCAACTGACTAGTCAGATGGTTAGTTGATTGGCTACATAGAAAGTTCGTCAACTGGCTAGTCAGCCGGTTAGTTGACTGGCTACCTGGCAGTTCGTTGGCTGGCTAGTCAGCCAGTTAGTTGACTGGCTACATAGTAGAATCCTTGACTGGTTAGTCAGCAGGTTAGTTGACTTGCTACCAAGCTGGTTAGTTGACTGGATAGTTAGCCATTTAGTTGACAGGCTACTTAGCCGGTTAGTTGACTGGCTAGTTAGCCGGTTATTCGAATGGCTACCTAGCTCATTAGATGACTGGCTACCTGGCCGGTTAGTTGACTGGCTATCTAGCTGGTTAGTTGACTGGCTACATAGCTGGATAGTTGACACACTATCAAGCCGGTTAGTTGACTGACTATCTAGCTGGTTAGTTGACTAGCTATCTGGCCGGTGAGTTTACTCTGTATTTAGCCAGTTAGTTGTCTGGCTACCTAGCCAGTTAGTTGACTGATGAGTTAGCCAGTTAGTTGACTTGATACCTAGCCGGTTAGTTGACTGGCTGTCTAGCTGGTTAGTTGACTGGCTACCTATCCATTACTTGACTGGCTATCTAGCGGGTTATTTGATTGGCAACCTAGCCGGTTAGTTGCCTGGCTACCTAGCTGGTTAGTTGACTGGCTTGTTAGTGGTTTAATTGACAGGCTACCTAGCCGGATAGACTGGCTAGTTAGCCGGTTATTTGACTGTCTACCTAGCCGGTTAGTTGACTGACTGGTTAGTCGGTTAGTTGACTGATTATCTTACAGGTTAGTTGACTGGCGAGTTAGCCAGTTAGTTGACTGGCTACCTAACCGCTTAGTTAACAGGCTAGTTAGCCAGTTAGTTGACTGGCTACCTAGCTGGTTTGACAACTGGCTAGTCAGACGGTTAGTTGACTGGCTACCTAGTCTGATCGTTGACTGGCTAGTCAGCCGGTTAGTTGACTGTCTACCTAGCCATTTCATAAATTGGCTTGTCAGCTGGTTAGGTGACTGGCTACCTAGCCAGTTCATCAAGTGGCTAGTGAGTGGGTTAGATGCCTGGCTACCTAGACGGTTCTTCGACTGGCTAGTCAGTCGGTTAGTTGACTGGCTACTTAGTCGTTTCGTCGACATGCTAGTCAGCCAGTTAGATGACTTGCTACCTTGCCGGTTCTTTGACTGGCTAGTCAGCTGGCTAGTTGTCTGTCCACCTAGCCAGTTAGTCGACTGGCTAGTCAGCTGGTTAGTTGACTGGCTACCTTTCCAGATTGTCGACTGGCTGGTCAGCTGCTAAGTTTACTGGCTACCTAACCAGTTTGTCGACTGCCTATCCAGCCGCTTAATCGACTGGCTACCTAGCCGGTTCGTTGACTCGGTTTCTAGCCGGTTAGTCGACTGGTTACCTAGATGGTTCGTTGACTGGCTACCTAGCTGGTTAGTCTACTGACTATCTAGCCGGTTAGTCGACTCCCTATCTAGCCTGTTAGTTGACTGTGTATCTAGCTGGTTAGTTGACTGGCTATCTAACCTTTTAGTTGACTGGCTTTCTAGACAGTTAGCTGAATGTCTATCTAGCCGGTTATTTGACTGGTTAGTTATTCAGTTATTTGACCGGTTAATTAGCTGGTTAGTTGAATGGCTATGCAGTCGGATAGTTGACGGGTTAATTATCCGATTAGTCAACTGGCTATCCAGCTGGTCAGTTGACTTGTTATCTATATGGTTAGTTGACCGTCTACCTAGCAGGTTAGTTGACCGGCTATCTCGCCAGTTAGTTTAATGTGTAGTTAGCTGGTTAGTTGACTGGCCAATTATCCGGTTAGTTGACTGGCTAGTTAGCAGGTTAGTTGACTGTCTACGTAGCTGGTCAGTTGACTAGCTAATAGGCCCGTTAGTTGACAGGCTATCTAGGCGGTTAGTTGTCTTGTTAGCTGTATGGTTAGTTGACTGTCTACCTAGCTGTTTAGTTTACTGGCTATCTAGCCGGTTAGTTTAATGTCTAGTTAGCTGCTTATTGACTGGCTACTTTTCC
>JAPVLO010002653.1:0-30914 GCA_027257055.1 Cephalopachus bancanus
GCAGAAGCTTTGATCTTTTTAGATCTGGGAATATTTGTGTTAAGTATAGTTAAGCATAGTTAAGTACAGTTAGGTATCCCTAATCCAAAAATTGGAAATCCACAATGCTTCAGTGAGCATTTCCTTTGGGTATCATGTCAGTGCTCAACAAGTTTCAGATTGTGGAGGACTTGGATTTTCCAATTAGGGAGACTCGGTCTGTACTAGATTGAGTAAAATATATTGTTGACATTAATGTCCCTCATTGCTTTTTGCTCTTTTAATGTGACTCTGAAAACATTTGGAGTTACACACATGGCCAGAATTGTAGTCCCATCGGACTGCACTGGTCCGGGCCACTTTCTCAGGGTGCTGTATAAGAAAAGGGCTCTTGGCACCAGGCGTCTGTGGTAGCCATGGTTGTCTGCCTCTTTCTGCCCAGATAGTTCCTGGACTTAGATCGGAAGCAGGTGAATAGATGCTTCTTTCAGCTCCTCAAAGCCTGAAAATATGAAAGTACTAAAAATACTTTCAGTGGAAGAGCTCACTGAACACTTAGTGAGCATCAGTAACTAATTTCTGTGTAATCCTCATAATATTCATCAAAAATATGAAGATCTATATATAGTCATCTATTTGTGGGGGTGTTTATGTTCCTCCTTGATATTTTAACTTGTAAGTGAATTTAAGATCACCACCTTTATTACTGTTTTGATTATATGACTTCAAGTTTGCTAATGGCATGTAAGCTAGCCTTGTCACTGCAGTCAGAAGGAAATCAAAATCGGTGTCTCCTGTCAGTAAGCCTTCTGGGGAGCTTGTGACCACGTGTTCATTTTTTAAGACAATAGACCATACAAAATTGAAAAGGAAGTCAATGGTTTACAAGCCAGTTCTTGCACATTAAATATTTTAAGGTTGGGGAATTTTTCTTCTTGGTACATCTTTTTTTTTTTTTTAGGAGTGAAGCAAGGAAAAGAATGAACTATGCCCAAAAGGTAATGAACCTGAATGTTATGGACATATTTACAATTTAGGTCCTACTTGGTAGTAAATCAATAACTTGATCGAGAATGCAAGCCCAAATATTCCCGTCTTGAGCAAAGCTGTCTTTGAAAGGTAGCTCTATCAGCCTGTAATCCCGTGCCTTTGGGAGGCTGAGGTGAGTGGATTGCCTGAGCCCGCGGGTTCGAAACCCGCCTGGACAGCGAGACCTCATCTCTACAATAAATCAAAAAATCAGCCGGGCGTGGTAGCGCGTGCCTGTGATTCCGGCTACTCGTTAGGCTGAGGCGGAAGGATCGCCGGAGCCCAGCAGGTCGAGGCTGCGGTGGCCGGGAGCGGCCATTGCACTCCAGTCTGGGCGACCGAGTGAGACTCCAACTCAAAAAAAAAAAAAAAAAAAAAAAAAAAATTTTGGCCAGGCGTGGTGTCTCACACGTGTAATCCAAACACTTTGGGAGGCCAAGGCAGGAGGATCACTTGAGCCCAGGGGTTTGAGACCAGCCTAGGCAACATAGCAAGACCCTGCCTCTATTTAAAAAAATGTTAAAAAAAAGAAATGTTGATTTTTTTCCTGTCCCAAATTGAGTAGCAAAGTTTGAATTTACACTTTTATAGGAGGAAGAAAACTTGCACAGCTGTGCCTACCCAAGTCCTGGTGCTCTTTTAACACTGCGGTTTGCATTTAGCCTTCCTGGTCTTCCCGTGGGCTACAGAACAGAGACTCTTGCTCACCAGCTTGCATCTCTGCTGCAGAGATGTCTCGAGTGGGGCTTCTGCACCCTTCTCGTGCGTCTGCCCATGCCAGCATGTTTGCAGCACGTCTTGTCCACCACGCTGTCCTCGGTCCGCCATCTGCATGATGTCACGTTCTCCCCTGCCTCCTGTTTTCTCATCTTTCCACCTTGTGGTTTGTAAAGTTACTCTGTGCTTTACACACCAGTGTAAAACACCTGAGCTACAGTAAGCCCTAGCTGTGTCCCCCCGTCCTCTGTCCTTTCTGAAACTGTGGTGTCCTGTTTGCATTCATCGATGCTGCTCCTGGGTCTTTACGATTGCCTCTTTCTATTAAAACGTTTCTTGTCTTTCGAGTGCCTATTTCAGCGGTAATTACAAAGTTCAAGTATATGAAAATCTGGGTTTTGTTTTGCTTCGTTTTACAGATCAGCATAGACTGGACATCAGATTCAGGGTAGACGTCCCTGAGTGTCTCATGGGTTGGAGGCAGACATGCGAATGCACTGATGTGCTCTTACGAGTACTGGGACAGTGGAGGAGGGAGGAGCTGTGGCCTTCACCCTCTCCAGATGTGGGTGGTTCTCCTAAGGCCATCTCACACTCGTTTCCAGGGGGGGGAAAGCAAGCCATGCCTTTACTATGAGAGAATATTTATATTCAAATAACATTTCTAGAAATAATTCTAACATGATATCACACAAAATTCTTTTTAAAACTTGACATGATTGCTCTTTTCTGTTTGTTTCTTTAGTCGGAGTCTCACTCCGTTGCCCAGGCTGGAGTGCACTGGCACACTCACAGCCACCGCAGCCTCAACCTGCTGGGCTTAGGCAATCCTTCCGCCTCAGCCTTCCAAGTAGCAGGAAACACAGGTGCGCACCACCACACCCGGCTAATTTTTTTTTAATTTATTGTAGAGACAAGGTCTCACCATGTTGCCCAGGCTGGTCTCGAACCCGTGGGCTCAGGCAGTCCTCTCATCTCTGCCTCCTAAGGTGCCGGGATTACAGGCGTGAGCCACCACACCTGACCAATTGCTGTTTTCATAGATAAATTTGCAAAGAAGCCTGCTAATAGATACTTATCTCTGCAAAAACGTGAACTTCTCATGTATGACTTCTGCACGTCTTAAATTTTTCATTAATGCATAGGAAAGTATACTTGACATGTTGCACCGAAATCAGGTATCTGGAATCTCTGAGAAACTGTTATGCTTATGTTCTTTTGTTGTCAAATGATTGACTTAAAACAAATTTACCATGGTAGATGTACCACAAAAGAAACTTCTTTTTTTGACAGTCTTCTTTTTGATGGAGGTACTGAACTTGATTCTGATTACAAGGAACTTTTAGCTAAAAATGTTTCTAATTGGCAGTCTTCTGGTATATAAGAAGGGGACCCAAAAAAACCCAGGATTTACTTATTTTAAAATGTATATTCTTACAGGTTTACACTTCAGTCACTTTCAAAATACTCTCCATCTGTTTCAATACACCTGTCGAGACTATTTTTCTATGGCTCAGAACAGTTTCTGAACTGGTCAGTTTTGAAGCCTTTTAGTGCTTCTGTCATTTCTTTGTTCCACCTCTTCCACATTAGCAAATGTTACCCTTTGAGGACTGTTTTCATCCGAGGCAACCAGAAAAAGTCGCTCAGGGTGAGATCGGATGAATTGGAAGGATGGACCATGGGGGTCATGCCATTTTTGGTCAAAAACTGCTAAACACTCAGCATAGTGTGGGCAGGTGTGCTCGTAAATTACCCATCATAAATGGGCAAATGCGCTGAAAGAATTTCCAAAAGAAATTCACTGGAGCCTAACACAGCCTCTCGCAACAATGCTAGATACTTACCTAGCAGGGAAAGCCTGTACTACACAGGGCTCATCCTCCAAAAAATAATGCCAGGTTTTTTGGGGTCCTCCTCGTGCATCATATTTTGTTTTAAAATACCGGTATGAATGCAGTGGCTCTACTTGAAAGCCAAACGGCCTACTTAACTGTTATCCATGGAAAAGGATGCTTCTGGCATGCAAACGCCCCATGTCAGGCTCCCCATTGATTGCAGATGGCAGTTACTAAATCCTCATGCAAAAATGGAATTCACTTAATTTTTTAAAAAGTGAAACCAAAATTTCCTAAATTTCAGGAGGACAGTGGATTGGAGAAGGGAGTATCTTTTTTTCAAACTTGATAGAAGTTTAAATCCAATATCAATCTGTTTTGCATTCATTCTTTTCATTTACCTCCAAAAGAAATTTCTACTTTCCGAAATGCTTCTGTAATGGACATGGCCATCAAATGGCTTTGGTGGCATTTTATGAAATAGGAGGGTACTTACAGGATTTGCTAAAACTGGTGAGTTATGTACAGTGGAGGTACTGGGAATGCAGTTACAAACACGATACGCTTTTAAAGACCAATATGCCAGTGCTACACACAGAGCTCTTCACACCAGTCCCTAGAATATTTGTAATAGACAAGATATTTTTGGCGAATGACCGTGATAGATACACCCTTGCCCTGTGGCCAGCGAGTCGTTAGCATGTGGGTAGTGCCTGTGTGCCTCGTGGTCACTCCTTGGCTTCTGAGAAGCGAGCTCACGTCTCAGGTAGCTTAGTGTGTCGCCAACTCCGTTGCATTTTTAATTCCAGGCACAGAAAGACCCGAAGAAGGACCGACCCCTTGCACGCCGCAAGTCCGAGCTGCCTCAGGATCCCCACACCAAGAAAGCCTTGGAAGCTCACTGCAGAGCCGACGAGCTGGTCTCCCAGGACGGCCGCTAGCCCCAGCTCCGCGCCGAGGCGGGGGCCTGCCGGTTCTCTCTGGATTCTGTAGAAAACACATACTTTTTGTGCCATACCAATCAGTTACACTCAAAGTCAAAGCTCTCTTGGACCCCGTTCTGTAGGCAATAACGTGCGTCCACCTCAGCGCGAGATTAGGAGTTCAAACAATGGTGACTTCCCAGGTCCGCTGGCAGAGCCGGGCTAACCACAGTATCCCACTGTGTCGTCACCAGCTCGAGTAGTCCCAACCCGACTTTCAGAAAATCAGAGCTGTAGGAAAGCACCCTGCCATCATCTTCACGTTCTACCCAAATGGAATTTGTGATCCTTTCAAATAGGTGGTTCTAATGCTCATATCAATGCTTTTCCAATCAAAGGAACACTTTGAAAAGTATCACCTGTTTTTTAAAACTTTACAACCTTTGAAATGATTTCCACGTGATTGTTACGCCAGCAGTTTTTGTTTGTTCTTTTTTTTAATCTCACAGAAACGGCCCTTTGCTTTTGTGTTCTAACACAACGTACTGGGAAAAGTGACATGACAATCCTCATTCGCTGGTATTTTCTAAAGTGTTTCTTTAATTAATGCCATGTATACCACGTATTCTCTTAAGTGTACCTAAAGCCATATTTCCAAGTCTGTGGGACAGCACCACACATCCAGGAGTAAGCTCATGGGAGAAATTTGTTTTAAAAGAGCTTTCTCTACTTGACTAAAATTGGAATTTCAAAATTATGTGTTCATATTTTTATTTGCAGATTTTTTTTTCTCCATCAGTTCACACACTGTCTCCCTTCAACAAGGCTCTTGAATTAATAAAACTATAGTCGCTAAGAATTCCACATTTTGGTAGAAAGTTAGAAATAGATCATTTTGAGTTAAGCCCGTTCTTGGCCTAATGTGTACTGCAGCTGCCTTTGTGCATAAAGTAACAAAACAGCGTCGTACGTGCCGGGCACTGCTGTGATGGTTCTCAGAGCTTAGAGGGAGCACTAGTGAAGGTGATGATCAGTGAATCTTTTTCTTTTGAAAAGAGCACACCTTATCAACACCTCATAAGGAAAATCCAGTGTCTGAGTTTCCATCGGTCTTAAAATGCTGCTATATATTCCACAGACTTCCTTGCATGTATTGAACTTTTGTTTTAGATGGAATAGCACGAGGAGAAAAATCTTTAAACTTAGTGCTTTGTCTATTCTTTATTTCTCTCAGGGTGGCCAGTATCTTGACTTATTTATCCTGCTTGAAAGCTACTTGAGATGTGTACTGCTCTTCTAAACAAGCGATTCTAGTTTCTTTTGTCTCTGGCATAAGATTATATAACTTAACGTTAAGTGTCTTGATGCATAAAAGATAAAATGTGGCTTCTTTTAGGATCTGTTTTTTAATCGAGGTCTCGGGTAGCCATTAAAAGATTGTGAAAAGAAGACTTTGCTCCTACTGCAGCTGTAGTGCCTGCTGCCCTCTGGTGTCATTTAAGTCCACTGGCAATGTTTATGTCCTTGTATCTCAGAGGAAAATCATCTGGGGGAGGGGATATCTCCTGTCAAGAGCAAAAGAAAGCACTAAATTAAAGGTGGCCCCAGCTGACAGTGGACAAGTCCACTCTGAGGAACACTTCCTGAGAAACTTGACGAGTATCTATTCATTTTACCATTATGAAATCTATAATTTTTTTAAAAAGTTTAGATGCCTTCTCCTTTTGAGGGAAAAAGGGTGCTTTTTATTGTATAATGCAGCGTCTTCTGTATTTTGATATACCATTGTTTGAACTTCTGTCTTTAGCTGATAGACTCTCAAATAACCTTGATTTTGGATGTTCAGTTTGTTTGTGAGAGAGGTTTCCGGGAAGACTCTCTTTCTGCCCTAGGGAAAAAGCAAAATAGCAATGTTTGGGTGATTGTGTAAAGCTCAACCTATAAGAACATCTCTTTGTCTAGGTTTTATTTCTGCTCTTCATTGAAGACAAACACTCACCAAAAAGAAAAACGAAAGTTTTGAGAGCAACTAATTTTGTTTGACAAGAGTATTACTTACTGTTTTGGCCTATTAAAGTTCCCTAGTTAGTACTCGGATTCCCTGTGCTAATCGTTCAGCTTACATATCAGTATATAGATAGTGTTTACTCTGTACCAAACTGACTTCAAAAGTACTGCATTGAAAATCAACTGGTGACTGTTTTTCTTCATAAAGTTCTGCATTTGGCATCTTCACTCTTTCCAAAATGTATCTGTACATCAGAAATGTCACTATTCCGAGTGTCTTTTTAGTGTGGCTTTAGTATGGCTTCCTTTTAATATTGTACATACATTGTATCTTTGTTTTATGATAATAAGTAATAAAAATGTAGACTTCATATTTTGTACAAAATGTCCTATGTACAGAATTTAAAAGTTCATAGAAACAGCAAAAATAGGTAAGTGGCACAATTATTTTTCTTTAGAAAAGATCTGTAACTTTATGCTTTAGTGAAATGTTAAGTACCTACATATTTTTTAACATTTTGTAATTCAAAACTTTTTGTTTTGACATTGTTTATGAAGAGAAACTTCATACACTTGCCATTTAATATGCTCTTTTATCTAATTTTCAGAAACTCTAAAAAATGGTGTATCATATGGACTAAATAAAGAACATGTGAATTTTATTGCTCATCATGAAACTAAATTCAGCCAGGGTGTTGGGCAAGCTGGCTCTGATATTTTCAGGTTCCTTTGAGGTCAGGGGCCTACCCAGCCGGGCCGTGTCCTGCCGCCCCAAGTGCTTGCCACGCCGGCCACCACTCTCGGCTTCTCAAGGCCAGAGCCATGTGCTCGTTTTTCACCTCTTTCATGGAGAAAGCAGAAACGAACATCTTTTTTTATAGGCCACCTCTCGGTTTGCTTTGTGTTTTGTTTTGAGTAGGCAATTGTGAATCAGAATGGTCTGTAGAAATTGGATTCAGTCCCAATTACGATCTTTTACAAATTCCTGAAGAGAAATTAAAATCTTGAAAATAGAGTAGAATTGCTGAGAATATGGACTCAGGACCCAGCTAATCCACCCCTTTCTTCATGAGGGATCATTGTCCTCACTGATGCACACATGACAAGTCCATGAAAATAAGACCGGGGTTTTATTTCCTCGGAGTCATTGTTACAAAGCTCACCTCTGTAGCTGCATGTGGTCAGCCAGGAGGGGTGTCACTTATAAGCTCTTTGGGATGGGCTGTGACCCTTGTTCTGTAGTGACCTTAACTATCGAGTGGCCTCTGTGACTCCCTCTCACTGACAAAAATGTGCAAGTGGTGGTGAGTGACCACCGGGGAGAGTGTGGCCTCTTCCAGGATGTCTTCAGCCTAAGTGTGTGGTAACCTTGTTGAGTCCTTTGAAGACCCATACATACCCCGTTTCCACCTGAGAGGAGGCACACTGGGCAGGAGCCCTTAAACCTGGTGCCGCTACTCCAGTTGCTATTTCTCAGACTAGAGGTTCACCCTCTGCACTCCTTGCCTCCCATCTTGAGACTGGGGGAAGCTGTGGTGTGTGTTTAGTAGCTTCCTGCAGCACAAGAATTCCTGAGAGGAATTTCTGTATAGAGGCAGGCTGTGGTTTAAGTCCAGCAGCACGCTGCTCGTATTTCAGGGTAACGAGAGCCACAAAAGCAAAATTGAGCTGACTTTGTGTCTTCCTCCATGAGAATTGGTGTGACTCCATCAGCAATAATGGTGGCCAGAACTGGTATTTCTTAGCACTGCTGTTACACAGGTGCAGCGTTCTCACAAACCCACCAGAATACGTGCCACTCTTATTGTCTTGATAATGAAACTGAGTCACACACAGATGAAGTCACAAGTACTGAGTGGAGCCAGGCTGAGACCTGGGGTCCAAGCCCCAACCACCACGCTACACGGTGAAAATGCCTTCTAGATGGACAGCATCATGGGAGAGGTGGACGCCAGGTGAGGGCCCAGGCACATGCACTCACCACTGCGCTGGCCTTCAGGAACGCCCCCACATGGACCGTGTGAGAGATGATCATTGTCAACCTGAAGTTGACCCGTTTTCTTAATTCCTATAATGAAAGCATCAAATAACTAAAGGTGAAGGAACTGAGGCAGATTGACACGGGTCAAGAGTTTATTCGGGCCAAGGGCAAAGACTGCCCTCCAGAAACACTTCCATGGTGTCTCGGGAAGTGCTCTGGGAAAGACAGGCGAGGATTGAGCTTTTAAAGAAAGAAGGACGGGTCGCTCAGGAGTGAGGCGACAACACAAGTTTCTTCTCAGGAATTCTCGTTGGTTTCAGAAATAACCTTAATAACTGGCTGTACGTTGTGCTGTAGGGTGTGAGTTATGGTGTCCGGCCAATGGCATCGAGAGGCCAATTGAGAGCTGTTGGTGGTGTCAGTCTGTCCAGAGCCCACAGAGCAAGTGGCTTCAGGAAAGACTGCTTTTCTCAAAGCTGGGTGGAGGGTGACTGCCGCGGTGGGCCTGATTGCATTCCTCAGAGAAGATGTTTTTCTGCCAGGCACGGTGGCTCTTGCCTGTAATCTCAGCACTTCGGGAGGCTGAGGCAGGAGGATCGCTTGAGCCCAGGACTTCAAGACCAGGCTGAGCAACATAGCGAGGCCCTGTCTCTAAAAAAAATATTAAAATGTTAGCTGGGCATGGTTGCACGGGCCTATAGTCCCAGCTATTTGGGAGGCTGAAGTGGGAGGATCACCTGAGCCCAGGAGGTCGAGGCTGCAGTGAGCCAGGATCCTGCCACTGCACTCCAACCTGCGCAGTAGAGACCCCAACTCATCAACAAAAAGTTTTTCTTTCTCATCATGGACTCCAGGAGGCCTTGCCTCTGCGTTCACCACCATGTTACAGAAAACCCCAGACCCTGCAAGGTCGACGTGAGGGTGCTTGTATTACCCTGTGGAAACACCCAGGACAACCCTGGTGGACAGAAGGCCTTGGCCGCAGGAAGCTCAGACGGTGCACTTGACTCTGGACCTCTGGGTGGCTCCCACGTGCTCAGCAGAGACTGAAAATCTAAATTTAGATTTTATAATACTTTTTTTTTAAAACGTGTTAAATTTTAACACTTTGGAGACCACCATCATAGCCTTTGTTCTGTTCTCATTATGTTACTAATATGAGCCTTATACAATTAGCAAAAAATGCAGCTCTTATTTAACGTATATGGTGACATAAGACTTCATTTGGAGGGGAAAAAGTGGGTTCCGCTACCAAAAAGTTTGAAATCTACTAAACTTAGTTCAGCTATTCCTTAAAGAAGGGATAGTCCTGAAGGTGAAAATGTGGGCACAAACTGATTTGAAACTAAGTGTCCCCACCACCACTCTGGCATGCTGTCACTCTACTTCTTACAAAAGCATTTATGTAAATTGCATAAATCTTTGTGGTGGGCGGGATTTAAAAACCCTGTAATTTCTATTTTTTTGCTCCCTAGATTTTCCTGATTCTATCCAGTTCCAAGTAGTTAGTCTTGAGGGGCTTTTAGAAATATAGTTAAGTGTGTATGCTGGGGCTGAACTAGGCTTTGTAGTTTGTGGGACTTTGTTTTTTTGAGTTGAGGTCTCACTCTGTTGCCCAGACTGGAATGCAGTGGCATAATCACTGCTCACCATAGCCTCAACCTCCTGGGCTCAGGCGATCCTTCACCTCAGACTTCTGAGTAGCTAGGACTACAGGCATATGCCATCACACTCAGCTACTTTTTTTTTTTTTTTTTTGGTAAAGTCGAGGTCTCATTATGTTGCCCAGACAGGACTCGAACTCCTGGCCTCAAGCAATCTTCCTGCCTCAGCCTCCCTAAGTGCTCGGATTACAGACGTGAGCCACCGTACCCAGCTGATTTGTGTATTTTTATAGGATCATAAATAACAAACTGGTTACTAGTCAATCCAAGAGGGGTTTTTGTTTGTTTTTAAGAGATGGGGGTCTCACTATGTTGCCGAGGCTGGGCTCGAACTTCTGGGCTCATTCAATCCTGCCTCAGCCTCTTGAGGAGTTGGGATTACAGGCGTGAGCAACCACGCCCAACAATCTAAGAGTTTTTTTACCCATTTTCTTAATTCCATTTTCTTAATAAAAGCAGCCAGTAACTGATACTTTTGGTGAACATTCAGCACAACTGTGATGTAAAAAAACAGTAGAGAGGAACAAGGAGGATCTCAGCCCTGGGAGCCCCTGTGGTGACACTTGGGCACTTCATGGCAACTGGCTCTCAGATGGGTCTGCGTCCCAGAAGTGTTCGATGCTCTGTCTCTCTCTCTCTCTCTCTCTCACACACACACACACACACACACACACGCACGCATGTACACACATACATGCACGCACACCAAGTCAGAATGTAGGTCGGAGGGGCACGGGCAAGGGAAGATTAGGATGGGTCCTGGCAATGAAAAGTCACACTGAGAAATTGAAAGCTGATATGCTCCCTGCCTGTCTTCCCCCCTTCTCCCCTCTCTTCCTCCCTCTCCCCCCTGCAGACCCTTCCTGCAGGATCCTCTCCTGGAGCCCCAGGTCCCCTCTGGGGCTGATGTGGGTCTCCCAAGAGGCAGCCTGTTCACTCTTCACCAGGTAATTTTTTTGTTGTTTTTGAGTAGGAGTCAAAAACAAAAAACAAAGACCTAGGCTGAGGGTGCAGTGGCACACTCACAGCAACCGCAGCCTCGACCAGCTGGGCTCAGGCTGATCCTTCTACCTCAGCCTTCCAAGTAACTGAAATCATAGGGGTGCACCACCACGCCAGGCTAATTTCTTAATTTATTGTAGAAACAAGGGATCAGCAAATTGCCCAGGCTGGTCTCGAACCCCTGGACTCATCCAGTCCTCTTGTCTCCACCTCCCAAAGTGCTGGGATTACAGGCATGAGCCACCCCACCCAGCTTCACCAGGTAGTTCTGATGCTCAGGTACGGGTTGAAAATGGGTCCTCCACCAAGGAGGAAACCAAGGGTGAGCATGCTGCCTAAGGATCGTGGCCAGAGCAAGGTCACCCCTTCTAAGCAGGAATCGAGGCTAAGGCTGGAGCTTCCTCACCAAGATACTGGGCGCCCCAGAGCCTGCAACACCCCACGTTGAGGGGCTGGTCTCGAGCTGAAAGCCAACAGTGATGCATGTAAGAAGCGTCGCATCACATGGGTTGTCGTAGGCCACCTTTTTTTTCTGTTTTTGAGTTGGAGTCTCACTCTGTCACCCAGCCTGGAGTGCAGTGGCCGCTCCCGGCCACCGCAGCCTCGACCTGCTTGGCTCCGGCGAGCCTTCTGCCTCAGCCTTCCAAGTAGCCGGAACTACAGGTATGTGCTACCACGCCCAGCTAGTTTTTTATTTATTGTAGAGACAAAGTCTCACCAAGTTGCCTGAGCGGGTCTCGAACCCACGGGCCACTTTTTTTTCAATGTTATCAAAGTCCAGATGATTCTCTAGTGAAATTTTTTGCTAGGAAGCCTAGAGATTTCTTCTTTCAGGATTGTTGCTTCATGGGTTTCAAAGAGACTGATTAAAGACCTGCCACAGAACAAAATAATAGTTAAAAGCCCAGAGGTCGATGTGAGACTAGCATGAGGGGAGAGAAACGGGGCTCACCAGGAGCTGCCCTGTGCTGCCCTCGAGCTCCAGAACTCACTAGAAGGACTCACAGAGGTAAGTAAAGCTGTTACACTCACGGTTACAATTATGACAGGGAAAGAACATGGCTGAAAATCAGCCACAGAAAGACACACACGGCAGGGTCCAGGGGCGAGACCCAGCTCCATGCAGAGCTGCTGGGATCCTCCCTGTGGAGCCATGGGCGATGCTAGCTTCTGGTGGCACTGTGTGGCCGCTTCCCTGAGCCTTGACGCTGAGCATTTTATTAGGGGTTCATCACGTACACCTGGCCTTAATGTCGGCCCCTCCCCCAGCCTTAGGCCTACAAGTAAACAAGCAATCATGGCGTTCCAGGGCTTCTCAGCTCCCTCCAGGAGCTGGAGGAAGAGCCAGAGCCCTCTTAGGACAAGATTAATCCTTTACTGAATAGCTGTCCACACCGCAAAAGGAACTGGGGTACAGAGACCCATTTACTCTGCCCGGGAGGAGGGAGGGGAGTGCAGGGTTCCTATAGTCATCCGGGAACTTCCCTGACCCAAAGTTCTCTCTCTGCACAGCAAGAAGGCTCTTCTGAGCTCAGTTGTGACACCTGCTTCCCGGTTAATCTGAGAACAAAGAGGCTTCCAGAATAAGACTAAATAACCTGCTGAGTGGAAGAAGGAACAGAACCTTCCTTCAGAGTATATGAGCCATTCTCAATAACTTGGGGAGGAAACAATACCTTTAAATAGCTAAGAGATGACTTTTATTTAATATCAGCATTAAGTAAATATGGGATACTCTCATTAGCTGTATTTTTCCCCTTCAACTTAAGAGTCTGAACCTGGAGAAAATGTGTTCATTGCTGGATAAACATAGTGTGGTCTTGCTGGCAAGGAGTAAGGGACTGGGCCAGGTTCAACGGCTAACACCTATAATCCCAGCTCTTTGGGAGGCAGAGAGGATTGCCTGAGCCCAAGAATTCGAGACCAGCCTGGGCAACTTGGTGAGACCTTGTCGCTACAATAAATTTTTTTTAAAAAAAGAAATAGCCAGGCATGGTGGCATGCACTTGTGGTTCCAGCTACTTGGAAGGCTAAGGAGGATTGCCTGAGCCCAGCAGGTCGAGGCTGCAGGAGCCGTGAGCGTGACACTGCACTCCAGCCTGGGCGACAGTGAGAGTCCAACTCAAAAACAGAAAGGAAAACCTGGTGGCTGTGTGTGTTGGAAGCCAGCATGTGGGGTGTATTTAATATGATCTCAGTGTTGTGTGCTGGTTAATCCTTTATCCAGGCTACCACCTGCGTGCTTTCTAGGCTGTGAAATTATTTGAATGTCTCTAGGGAAATGCACATTTGAAAGATTTATTTGAGACAGGTAATGGACACATATGGGAATTTTTTTTAACTTTACCAAGTAAAAAATCAGGTATTTCCTACACAGAAAAACTTCCCACATTAAAAAGCTAAATGTCTTAGAATACTTGGGGAAAAGTTGGGTGTATTCCGAGCATTTTGGGAGGCTGACATGGGAGAAACGCTTGAGCCCAGGAGTTCAATCAAGACCAGCCTGGGTAACATTGTGAGACCTCAGCTCTACAAAAAAAAAAAAAAAAAATCAACCAGGCATGGTGGCAGATGCCTGTAGTCCCAGCTACTCAGGAGGTTGAGGAGGAAGGATCACTTGAGTCTAGGAAGTCAAGGCTTCAGTGAGTTATGACCATGCTACTGCCCTCCAGCCTGGGCAACAGAGCAGGCCCTGGCTGAGGTAAGTGAATTGCCCGAGCCCGCGTGTTCGAGACCCGCTTGGGCAACTTGGTGAGACATCTCTACAATAAACCAAAAAATTAGCCTGGTGTGGTAGCGCATGCCTGTAGTTCCAGCTACTTGGAAGGCTGAGGAGGAAGGATCACCAGAGCCCAGCAGGTCGAGGCTGCAGTGGCCGGGAGCGGCCACTGCACTCCAGTCTGGGCAACACAGTGAGATTCCAACTCAAAAAAAAAAAAAAAATCAGTCACGTAAACAGGAGACTGAGCTACCTAAGATGGCATCAACGCAGCCTCTCTAGGAACAGAGCATTAAGGTGGGACCTGAAAAACCAGGAGGCAGTCTTGAGAAAGTCGAGAATATCGAAGGGGCAGGTTCCAGGTAGAGGGGACAGCTGGTGAGCAATTCATCTCCGTGTCTGGAAGGCCAGGCAGCAAATCTGGCGATCAGGAGCATGGTGTTGACAATATGTGGGCCATAGGACAGATCAGTTTGCGGGATCCCGTCAGAGATGGGATGGCAAGTGACAAGAGTGACAATAGGACAAGAGAAACTGGGCGACCAAGAGCACGTTTCAGGAAGGGGCCTGAGTTCCACAGAGCCACAAGCTGCCAAGGGGAACACTCGTGCCATCAGCACCTTTGCAGAAAGCAGTTACAGCTGAGTGATGAGGACAGAGCCTTGTGGGGGTGGCTGACGCTGGGCTGGAGGTGAAGGGGCAGACAAGGCAATGGTGATGAATTCAGGTCCCCAAAACTTGAAAACTTTTGGCTGGCAAGGCAGCAGAAAAATAAGGAGTTCCTGAAGAGAGGTATAGGTGCAACGGAGGATTTTTTAAAACACGTTTATTGAGGATTAACTGATACACAAAATAAACTTGCACACCTCATGCATACAGTTTGGTGAGTTTAAGCATATGCATTGTTCGGTTGCTGTAACACATAGATGCATGGCAAGTAAACAGACATTTCCCTCTCACAGTCTGGAGACTGGGACATCCAAGATCAAGGCTCAGACAGACCCTGTCTGGAGAGGGCCCTCTTCTGGCTTCTTAGAGGCACCTTCTTGCCATGTCCTCACTTTGTGGAAGGAGTAAGGCAGCTCTCTGGGCCTTTTTTATCAGGCCATTTATAAATTCTCCTTTATGGCCAGGAGCGATACCTCATACCTATAATCCCAGCACTTTGGGAGGCCGAAGTGAGAGGACTGCCTGAGCCCACGGGTTCGAGACCAATCTGGGCAACTTGGTGAGACCTCGTTTCTACAATAAAAAAACTAGCCAGGCGTGGTGGCGCGTGCCTGTAGTTTCAGCTACTTGGAAGGCTGAAGTGGAAGGATCGCCTAAGCCCAGCAGGTCGAGGCTGCGGTGGCCGTGAGCATGCCACTGCACTCCAGCCTGGGCGACAGAGTGAGACTCCAATTTTAAAAAAAGGAGTTCGCTTGCTAGCTTTTAGAGACAGAATCTCACTGTTACCCAGGCTGGAGTGCAGTGGCACGATCACAACGCACTGCAGCCTTGAACTCCGGGCTCAAGCGATCCTCCTGCCTCAGCCTCGCGAGTAGCTGGAACTACAGGTGTGTGCCGGTCCAGTTACCTTGTCTACTCCCCTCCTGTGACAGGCCGAATCTCACCCATGAGCCTTCCAATGTGCTACTCCACCTCCCGCCCTGACCTGGCTGCTCATCCCCAAGTCTCGGATCTCGCTGGTGCCGGATCTGAGGCGCTCACAGCGCCCCTGGACTCTGTGGGAACAGCGCCCAGACCTGTCTGGCTTACTGCTCGGTCTCCAGTGTCCGGCGCTGCGCTCGACCCCTCCACCCCCTCGCTCACAGGCTCGATCCGTATTTGATGGACGGATGAACGGAGAAATGTGCGGGCAGAGGGGGAGGTGTGCAGCGAAAAGCCGTGGGCTGGTACCAGCAGGCACTGCTGAAGAAGCAGATTGAAGTAAGTGCAGGAGTCATGAGAGAACGTCGGGATACTCGCTTCCGTCTAGCAAGCACCTCCGGACATCTGCGGCAGGCCCTTAATTTAAGTCTGACGAAAGCCACGCACCCTCGATCCACTGGCCTGTCCGGCCTACACAGTGCCTGTAATTTGAAAGGGGTTCCAAGCTCCCAGGGGCCCAGGCACGGACCCCGGTGAAGGCTCCCCAGTTCAGCTGGAACAATCAAAATGAGTGCTTGGAGTGCAAGCCAGGCCGTGAGAGAAATGAAGGAGCCAAGGGCTTCAGAGAGGTCACAAGGCAAGGAGGGGACGGCCCTGGGCCCACGACGAGAAGTTTGTCCTAATCTCCAGGCCACCCGGAATGCCACACGAGACTTCCGTGCCAGAGAAGCCTCAAAATCAACACGGAAAGATGACGCAAACGGTGCGCGAGGCTGCGCCAGCCAATACAAGAATGGCCCGCCTACGCCCGGTGCATTGTGGGGCTAGGGGCGCTTGGCACGTCCAGTCTCGCCAGAGAGCGAGATTTACGCGGACACAGAAGAGGGAAAGAACCTGACGGTGACCCTTCTCTTTCTCAGAGCAGGAGTCCCGCCCCCTGACAGGAATGGACCAATCACAATGCCGCTCCTTCCTGACCACAGGGATTGGTCAGAGGGCCACATGCCCGAATGGGCTGTGGATCACGTGACCGAGCTGAGCCGGTTTAGGTGACTGAGCCGGTGTTGTCTGGGAGCTGGGAAGGGCCGAGCTGACTTCTCTACCGGGATGAGGAACCGGGAAGCTGGCTCCCTGCCCGGACCCGGTGCCTCACGCAGCAATGGGCCTGGGGGGGCCAGATAAAGAACCCGACATGCATGTCGCGGAGTTCTATCAGAGTGACTGGGAAGTCACCCTTTGGACCTCAGTTCCCTCCCCAGCGAAATGGGCACGGTGTTGTCCGGAGGACGCCTGTCCCGAGGCTTACGTGAGGCAGTGGGTGGAAATGCCCCGGTGAGCACGAGGCGGGCTCTGGCTTCGACACTCTGCTGGGAAGGCTGCCCGCGGGCGGGTGGTGGGAACCCAGCGGCCCCGTGTCCTTGACTGATTTCGGCAGCCTGTCGTACATAGTGGGTGTGTGTCGGGCTCGGTCCTTAGGTCTAGGTCTCTCCGGCCCTTTCGCATCACTAGGTGTGGTCCATTGACTTATCTTCACAACCGTAGGAAGGGGTCAGAAGTGTCCCCCGGGCCCGTAAGCCAGGAGAAGCTTAGCTGAGGCCGTACGGCCTGGAAGTGGAGGAACGGGGGATGGACCCCGCTCGGCCCGCAGACCCTCCACCAGAGGCTGTTACACCTTGAGCAGCTAGGGTCTGCAAGCCAGCTGAGAGCACCCATGGTATTGGAGGATGCCACTACACAAGGCATGACGGACAACAAGAAATCTCTCCCAAAACCCAAATGTCTTGTATTTCCGTAGAATTGCACGCCACCTGCAGTAGCCCGAATTGTCTTCAAAATGGACAAAGTTTAGGGTTTCACACTTTCTGCTTTGACAAAAGTCTCATAAACCAAACAGAGAGCCAACGGTATAAAACCCTAACTATTAATCCCTGGAACAGAACGAACAGTGAGGAATCAGTTTACACATTTATTGCCACACACTTTCAGTGGGAATAGGGCAGAATTTCCACACACAGTTCTCAGAAAACTGGATACTCTCATGCACAATCCAGCAGTTCCACTTCCAGCAAAAGCCACAACACAGGTCAGAAAATACAAGAAAAGAAGAGTCTGTGAACTCACGGTTAAGGGTCCATGTCCAAGAGCGGCCTCACTGACGTTCCCTCGAGGTGGTACGGGGCCCCAGCTCCGCGGCCTGCGGGGGGCCCAGCTCCGCCGCCAGCGGGGGGCCCAGCTCCGCTGACATCGGGGGACCCAGCTCCGCGGTCGTTCTTGTCGCAGGGAGCCACACTCTGGGGTCCCGCAGCGCGGGAGTCCGGAAGCACTCCGTGGGAGGCCGCGGACCTGGAGGCGGAACCGCGTTTCGCCTCGCTGCTGGCAGACAGGATGCTGAGGAAGGATCACGTCAACCCCCAAGGTTGCGCGGCAGCGACGCCACGCGTTGTGATCACGCCATTGCACTGCAGCCTCGCAATGGCGAGAGACCCGCAGCCCCTCCCCCATAATAAAGTGATTGACAAGATGTACCATTCATTGGGTAGACTCGGTGTCTGATACATTTCCACAACTCGAACGTAACATCAACACACGAAAAAATGGAAACATGGTAAGAAAGAAAACATGCAAGATATCTAAACATACCTCTGCAGGAAAAAAGACACAAATCGGGAGAACTCATTTTAAGTAGTACTATACAGTTGCTATAGTCAATGAATCATATCGAATTAGTCAACTGAGATATATTTCAAAAATGAGTTAACTAAAAATCAGCAACAGGATATTGTATCTAAGCACCTCTCAGGAAAATAAGGGCACGTGTTTTTATTTCGGTGTGGAAAAAAGCGATGAAGGCTACAGAAACAAGAATTTCTTTCTAATGACTGGCTATGGATTCAGGGTTCTGGTAGAGACTTTTTCTTCTTCATTTTTAATTTGAAAGATGTAGGGTACAATTCAGGGTGAAATATATTAATATTCATTTTACAGGAACCCTTGTGGTTCAGGCCTGTCCCCGAACGTCCCCGCACCTCCGGCACAATCCTGCTACTGCAAATCCTGCCCCTCCCCCTCCCCTGCAAATTCCCAGCTCTGAAACTCTTTTTTTTTTTGTTATTATGAGGGTTGTTCAAGATCCGCTTATGAGTGAGTACATGTGACACTCAGTTTTTGCTTCTGTGAAAGGTCACCCCGTAGTATAGACTCTAACTCCATCCAGGTTTCCGTGAACTTCATGATTTTGTTCTCGTTTAGACTGCAAAATTTTTCCATTGTTCCTACGTCCCACTTTTTTTAATCCAGTCCTCTTGAGATGGGCATTTGGGTTTGGGTTTCCCAGTTCTTGCCACTGCGAACAATGTGGCGATAAACATCTGTGCAACTATCTCTTTTATAAAGGGGTTTCTTTCTTCCTGAGATATTCCCAGTAGGGGGATGGCAGGGTGATTTTTAGATCGTTTGGAATCACCAAATGGTTATCCACGAGATTGTACTCGTTGACACTCCCACGAGAGTGTAGAAGTGTTCCCGTTTTGTCATTTCCTCGCCAGCATCTGCTGTTTGGGAATTATTGATGATAGCCATCCTGATGAAATGAGGTGACCTCTCAATGGAGTTTTCCTTGGGATTTTTAAAAGACTAAGGGGGCTGAGCTTTTTTAAAAGTCTTTGGTGGCTGCGTGTTGTCTGCTGTTGAGAAGGGTCTGTTCATACCCTTTTGGGTCCTTTGAAATGAGGCTGTTTGTTTTTCTCTTGTCGGCACGTGGCAGTTCCTAGTCGATCCCAGATGTCATCTTTTGTCAGATGTACATTCGCAAATTTTTTTTTCCACTCGGTGGGTTGCTTTTTCTCTTTGGGGTCAGGGCCTCACTCTGATGACCAGACTGGAGTAGAGTGGTACAATCTACCTGACCACAGTGTGGACCTCCTGGGCTCAGGCAATCCTCCCAAGCAGCTACAACTACAAGCCTATGTCTCCACGCCCATCTCATTGATGACATTTTGGAAATAGAGATAAGACGCCTGATGTTACACAGTCGGGTCTCCAACTCCTGGGATCCAGCAATCTTCCTTCCTCAGTCTGCCAAAGTGCTGGATGAGAGCTGGGAGATTCCATGCCTGGCCTAACCTTAGCAGGAGTCATTTTGGTGCACAATAAAGTGTGCTCTGATTGCTGGGATACCCTTCCTAGCTGTCCATAGCCAACGATTTGGCTTGCTTTTCTTATGGAGCTATGAGTCTCCTTGACTTCTCAGCACGAATATTCACCCATCAACCTTGCGGGAAGCACCCTTGGATTTGTTCTTCCCACATACTCTCCTTGAACAGTAGCCAACTCTTTTAGTGATAATTTCAGAGTGTGGTGATCATAGCCAGCGCCTCTGCTGCGAGGAAAACCTTCTCTAAACCCATGCTCTGGAGCCAAAGGTAAGGACAGAGACCCACTTCTCTTGGAGAGACATCCATGCTTCAGGGGTGGGTGCTGAGTGAGGTCATGTTTCCAGGTCCTCGCAGGTGGCCGCCACCAGCATGTCACCTCTGCTCTACAAGAAAAGCAGCTTGAAGACAATGTGAACCCGATAACCCGGCTTGCCATGCCCAGGACAGAGCTCCAACCATGTGAGCGGGCAACAGATGGAGGAAGGAAGCCCCAGCCTCTCGGACTCACTTGCCAGGAACTGAACCTCCATGACTCAGAGCTGGAAAGAAGACACTGACTCTCTGGTCTGGGAGCTGAGGAAAGACACAGGCCCATCTTCTCGGCCACACTCAACCAGGCAGATCCTTCACTATGTACCAGCTAGGGCGGGGATAGGTCATGGCCATGTGCCACCTACTCTCAATGCTCTTACGGAGACCAAACACTACTGGTGGCTGCCTGCCTAACTTAGGACAACTTCCAGAGACTTTGAAGAACTTTTGGAAAGCAGCAGCTATCATGGGCTATGATTCTTCTCTGAGTGGATGTCCACAGAGCTCCCATAGTGTTGGTGCGGGTGTGGAATCGCTATGCTTTGTCTTCAATTATTCATTGGAAGACATTCATCAGCATTTCGGACACCAATCCACGGCCACGTGTATTAAATGAATTAACTTAAACACCATGCCAAGTGGGATTTATTTCTGGGAAACCTGGATAGCACAACTTACAAAACACAAATGTCATTTCTCACAAAACTCAATCAAAGGAACCTACCACACTAGCAGTATGAAAGCAGCAACATACAACCTTCTTTACTGAGGTCGAAGGGATTTGAGAAAAGTTCACACTGATTCATGATACAAACGCTAACAGGTGACCCAGAATAGAAGAAAACCTCCTTCACCTAATAAAGCTCATGGAGGAAAACACAAAACTGATGTGCTTACTCCATGGTGAAACTTTCAGCTTTTCCAAAGACCAAGAACAATACATGGATCTAGTCTTCCACGACGTCCCTTCAAGATAGGGTTAAGAATGCTGAACAAAGCAGTTAAACAAAACACAATGTTTCAAGGTATCCTAATCTGAGATGACGAAGTAAAGTTAACTCACTTCACACAGACACGACGTTACGTATAGATAGCTCCAAAAAGTTCACCAGACACACACACACACACACACACACACACACACACACACACACAAAACACACACACACACACTCACACACTCGCCCTTTCAGAACTAAAAATTCAGCATTGTTGCGGAACAGGATTCAACATACAAAAACCAGGTGTCTCTCTACACTTTCAAAGTCAACCTGAAGAAACCACTAAGGAAACAATTCATTTACAATAGCAGCCAAAACCACAAAATAATAAAAAAAAGTTAAGCAGACAATAGAATAGTACCCTAAACAGTACACAATATTGCTGATAGACATTGCAGAGGACATAAACAAATGAAAAGGATATACTGGGTTTAATGAATAAAAACCATGATATTGGAGGATGCCACTACACAACGCACTACGGACAACAAGAAATCTCTCCCCAAAACCAAATGTCTTGTCTTTCAGTAGAATTGCACGCGACCTGCAGTAGCCCAGATTGTCTTCAAAGTGGACAAAGTTTAGGGTTTCACACTTTCTGCTTTCACAAAAGTCTCATAAACCAAACAGAGAGGCAACGGTATAAAACCCTATCTATGATCCCTGGAACAGAACGAACAGTGAGGAATCAGTTTACACATTTATTGCCACACACTTTCAGTGGGAATAGGGCAGAATTTCCACACACAGTTCTCACAAAACTGGATACTCTCATGCATAATCCAGCAGTTCCACTTCCAGCAAAAGCCACAACACAGGTCAGAAAATAAAGAAAAGAAGAGTCTGTGAACTCACGGTTAAGGGTCCATGTCCATGAGCGGCCTCACTGACGTTCCCTCGAGGTGGTAGGGGGGCCCAGCTCCGAGGCCTGCGGGGGGCCCAGCACCGCCGCCAGCGGGGGGCCCAGCTCCGCGGACATCGGGGGGCCCAGCTCCGCGGTCGTTCTTGTCGCAGGGAGCCCACACTCTGGGGTCCCGCAGCGCGGGAGTCCGGAAGAACTCCGTGGGAGGCCGCGGACCTGGAGGCGGAACCGCGTTTCGCCTCGCTGCTGGCAGACAGGATGCTGAGGAAGGATCACGTCAACCCCCCAGGTTGCGCGGCAGCGACGCCACGCGTTGTGATCACGCCATTGCACTGCAGCCTCGCAATGGCGAGAGACCGTAGCCCCTCCCCATAATAAAGTGATTGACAAGATGTACCATTCATTGGGTAGACTCGGTGTCTGATACATTTCAACAACTCGAACGTAACATCAACACATGGAAAAATGGAAACATGGTAAGAAAGAAAACATGCAAGATATGTAAACATACCTCTGCAGGAAAAAAGACACAAATCGGGAGAATTCATTTTAAGCAGTACTATACAGTTGCTATAGTCAATGAATCATATCGAATTAGTCAACTGAGATATACTTCAAAAATGAGTTAACTAAAAACCACCAATAGGATATTTTGTCTAAGCACCTTTCAGGAAAATAAGGGTACGTGTTTTTCTTTCGGTGTGGAAAAAAGTGATTAAGGCTACAGAAACAAGAATTTCTTTCTAATGACTGGCTATGGATTCAGGGTTCTGGTAGAAACTTTTTCTTCTTAATTTTTAATTTGAAAGATGTAGGGTACAATTCAGGGTGAAATATATTAATATTCATTTTACAGGAACCATTGTTTTTCAGGCCTGTCCCCGAACGTCCCCGCACCTCCGGCACAAGCCTACCACTGCAAATCCTGCCCCTCCCCTCCCCTGCAATTTCCCAACTCTGAAAATCTTCTTTTTTTGTTATTATGATGGTTGTTCAAGATCCGCTTATGAGTGAGTACATGTGACACTCAGTTTTTGCTTCTGTGAAAGGTCACCCGTAGTATACACTCTAACTCCATCCAGGTTTCCGTGAACTTCATGATTTTGTTCTCGTTTAGACTGCATAATATGCCATTGTTCCTACGTACCACGTATTTTTAATCCAGTCCTCTTGAGATGGGCAGTGTGGTTGGTTCCATGTTCTTGCCACTGCGAACAATGTGGCGATAAACATGCGTGTGCAACTATCTCTTTTATAGAGGGATTTCTTTCTTCCTGAGATATTCCCAGTAGGAGGATGGCAGGGTGGATTTTGAGATCGTTTCGGAATCACCAAATGGTTATCCACCGAGATTGTACTCGTTGACACTCCCACGAGGAGTGTAGAAGTGTTCCCGTTTTGTCATTTCCTCGCCAGCATCTGCTGTTTTGGGAATTATTGATGATAGCCATCCTGAATGAAATGAGGTGACCTCTCAATGGAGTTTTCCTTTGCATTTCTGAATGACTAATGAGGCTGAGCTTTTTGAAATGTCTTTGGTGGCTGCGTGTATGTCTGCTGTTGAGAAGGGTCTGTTCATATCTTTGGCTCCCTTTGAAATGAGGCTGTTTGTTTTTCTCTTGTCGGCACGTGGCAGTTCCTAGTCGATCCTAGATGGTCATCTTTTGTCAGATGTACATTCGCAAATTTTTTTTTCCACTCGGTGGGTTGCTTTTCTCTCTTTGGAGTCAGGGCCTCACTCTGATGACCAGACTGGAGTAGAGTGGTACAATCCTACCTGACCACAGTGTGGACCTCCTGGGCTCAGGCAATCCTCCCAAGCAGCTACAACTACAAGCCTATGTCTCCACGCCCATCTCATTGATGACATTTTGGAAATAGAGATAAGACGGCCTGATGTTACACAGTCGGGTCTCCAACTCCTGGGATCCAGCAATCTTCCTTCCTCAGTCTGCCAAAGTGCTGGATGAGAGCTGGGAGATTCCATGCCTGGCCTAACCTTAGCAGGAGTCATTTTGGTGCACAATAAAGTGTGCTCTGATTGCTGGGATACCCTTCCTAGCTGTCCATAGCCAACGATTTGGCTTGCTTTTCTTATGGAGCTATGAGTCTCCTTGACTTCTCAGCACGAATATTCACCCATCAACCTTGCGGGAGCACCCTTGGATTTGTTCTTCCCACATACTCTCCTTGAACAGTAGCCAACTCTTTTAGTGATAATTTCAGAGTGTGGTGATCATAGCCAGCGCCTCTGCTGCGAGGAAAACCTTCTCTAAACCCATGCTCTGGAGCCAAAGGTAAGGACAGAGACCCACTTCTCTTGGAGAGACATCCATGCTTCAGGGGTGGGTGCTGAGTGAGGTCATGTTTCCAGGTCCTCGCAGGTGGCCGCCACCAGCATGTCACCTCTGCTCTAAAAGGGAAAAGCAGCTTGAAGACAATGTGAACCCGATAACCCGGCTTGCCATGCCCAGGACAGAGCTCCAATCATGTGAGCGGGCAACAGATGGAGGAAGGAAGCCCCAGCCTCTCGGACTCACTTGCCAGGAACTGAACCTCCATGACTCAAGCTGGAAAGAAGACACTGACTCTCTGGTCTGGGAGCTGAGGAAAGACACAGGCCCATCTTCTCGGCCACACTCAACCAGGCAGATCCTTCACTATGTACCAGCTAGGGCGGGGATAGGTCATGGCCATGTGCCACCTACTCTCAATGCTCTTACGGAGACCAAACACTACTGGTGGCTGCCTGCCTAACTTAGGACAACTTCCAGAGACTTTGAAGAACTTTTGGAAAGCAGCAGCTATCATGGGCTATGATTCTTCTCTGAGTGGATGTCCACAGAGCTCCCATAGTGTTGGTCGGGTGTGGAATCGCTATGCTTTTTCTTCAATTATTCATTGGAAGACATTCATCAGCATTTCGGACACCAATCCACGGCCACGTGTATTAAAATGAATTAACTTAAACACCATGCCAAGTGGGATTTATTTCTGGGAAACCTGGATAGCACAACTTACAAAACACAAATGTCATTTCTCACAAAACTCAATCAAAGGAACCTACCACACTAGCAGTATGAAAGCAGCAACATACAACCTTCTTTACTGAGGTCGAAAGGGATTTGAGAAAAGTTCACACTGATTCATGATACAAACGCTAACAGGTGACCCAGAATAGAAGAAAACCTCCTTCACCTAATAAAGCTCATGGAGGAAAACACAAAACTGATGTGCTTACTCCATGGTGAAACTTTCAGCTTTTCCCAAAGACCAAGAACAATACATGGATATAGTCTTCCACGACGTCCCTTCAAGATAGGGTTAAGAATGCTGAACAAAGCAGTTAAACAAAACACAATGTTTCAAGGTATCCTAATCTGAGATGACGAAGTAAAGTTAACTCCTTCACACAGACACGACGTTACGTATAGATAGCTCCAAAAAGTTCACCAGACACACACACACACACCCCACACACACACAACACACACACCACACACCCCACACACACACACTCGCCCTTTCAGAACTAAAAATTCAGCATTGTTGCGGAACAGGAATTCAACATACAAAAACCAGGTGTCTCTCTACACTTTCAAAGTCAACCTGAAGAAACCACTAAGGAAACAATTCATTTACAATAGCAGCCAAAACCACAAAATAATAAAAACAAAAGTTAAGCAGACAATAGAATAGTACCCTAAACAGTACACAATATTGCTGATAGACATTGCAGAGGACATAAACAAATGAAAAGGAAATACGGGGTTTTAAATGAAAAAAAAACCATGATATTGGAGGATGCCACTACACAACGCACTACGGACAACAAGAAATCTCCCCCCAAAACCCCAAATGTCTTGTCTTTCAGTAGAATTGCACGCGACCTGCAGTAGCCCAGATTGTCTTCAAAGTGGACAAAGTTTAGGGTTTCACACTTTCTGCTTTCACAAAAGTCTCATAAACCAAACAGAGAGGCAACGGTATAAAACCCTAACTATTGATCCCTGGAACAGAACGAACAGTGAGGAATCAGTTTACACATTTATTGCCACACACTTTCAGTGGGAATAGGGCAGAATTTCCACACACAGTTCTCACAAAACTGGATACTCTCATGCATAATCCAGCAGTTCCACTTCCAGCAAAAGCCACAACACAGGTCAGAAAATACAAGAAAAGAAGAGTCTGTGAACTCACGGTTAAGGGTCCATGTCCATGAGCGGCCTCACTGACGTTCCCTCGAGGTGGTAGGGGGGCCCCAGCTCCGAGGCCTGCGGGGGGCCCAGCACCGCCGCCAGCGGGGGGCCCAGCTCCGCGGACATCGGGGGCCCAGCTCCGCGGGCGTTCTTGTCGCAGGGAGCCACACTCTGGGGTCCCGCAGCGCGGGAGTCCGGAAGAACTCCGTGGGAGGCCGCGGACCTGGAGGCGGAACCGCGTTTCGCCTCGCTGCTGGCAGACAGGATGCTGAGGAAGGATCACGTCAACCCCCCAGGTTGCGCGGCAGCGACGCCACGCGTTGTGATCACGCCATTGCACTGCAGCCTCGCAATGGCGAGAGACCCGTAGCCCCTCCCCCATAATAAAGTGATTGACAAGATGTACCATTCATTGGGTAGACTCGGTGTCTGATACATTTCAACAACTCGAACGTAACATCAACACATGGAAAAAATGGAAACATGGTAAGAAAGAAAACATGCAAGATATGTAAACATACCTCTGCAGGAAAAAAGACACAAATCGGGAGAATTCATTTTAAGCAGTACTATACAGTTGCTATAGTCAATGAATCATATCGAATTAGTCAACTGAGATATACTTCAAAAATGAGTTAACTAAAAACCACCAATAGGATATTTTGTCTAAGCACCTTTCAGGAAAATAAGGGTACGTTTTTTTTCTTTCGGTGTGGAAAAAAGTGTTTAAGGCTACAGAAACAAGAATTTCTTTCTAATGACTGGCTATGGATTCAGGGTTCTGGTAGAAACTTTTTCTTCTTAATTTTTAATTTGAAAGATGTAGGGTACAATTCAGGGTGAAATATATTAATATTCATTTTACAGGAACCATTGTTTTTCAGGCCTGTCCCCGAACGTCCCCGCACCTCCGGCACAAGCCTACCACTGCAAATCCTGCCCCTCCCCTCCCCTGCAATTTCCCAACTCTGAAAATCTTTTTTTTTGTTATTATGATGGTTGTTCAAGATCCGCTTATGAGTGAGTACATGTGACACTCAGTTTTTGCTTCTGTGAAAGGTCACCCCGTAGTATACACTCTAACTCCATCCAGGTTTCCGTGAACTTCATGATTTTGTTCTCGTTTAGACTGCATAATATGCCATTGTTCCTACGTACCACGTATTTTTAATCCAGTCCTCTTGAGATGGGCAGTTGGTTGGTTCCATGTTCTTGCCACTGCGAACAATGTGGCGATAAACATGCGTGTGCAACTATCTCTTTTATAGAGGGATTTCTTTCTTCCTGAGATATTCCCAGTAGGAGGATGGCAGGGTGGATTTTGAGATCGTTTCGGAATCACCAAATGGTTATCCACCGAGATTGTACTCGTTGACACTCCCACGAGGAGTGTAGAAGTGTTCCCGTTTTGTCATTTCCTCGCCAGCATCTGCTGTTTTGGGAATTATTGATGATAGCCATCCTGAATGAAATGAGGTGACCTCTCAATGGAGTTTTCCTTTGCATTTCTGAATGACTAATGAGGCTGAGCTTTTTGAAATGTCTTTGGTGGCTGCGTGTATGTCTGCTGTTGAGAAGGGTCTGTTCATTTTTGGCCCCCTTTTGAAATGAGGCTGTTTGTTTTTCTCTTGTCGGCACGTGGCAGTTCCTAGTCGATCCTAGATGGTCATCTTTTGTCAGATGTACTTCGCAAATTTTTTTTTCCACTCGGTGGGTTGCTTTTCTCTCTTTGGAGTCAGGGCCTCACTCTGATGACCAGACTGGAGTAGAGTGGTACAATCCTACCTGACCACAGTGTGGACCCCCTGGGTCAGGCAATCCCCCCAAAGCAGCTACAACTACAACCCTTTGTCTCCACGCCCATCTCATTGATGACTTTTTGGGAAATAGAGATAAGACGGCCTGATGTTACACAGTGGGTCTCCAACTCCTGGGATCCAGCAATCTTCCTTCCTCAGTCTGCCAAAGTGCTGGATGAGAGCTGGGAGATTCCATGCCCGGCCTAACCCTTTGCAGGAGTCATTTTGGTGCACAATAAAGTGTGCTCTGATTGCTGGGATACCCTTCCTAGCTGTCCATAGCCAACGATTTGGCTTGCTTTTCTTATGGAGCTATGAGTCTCCTTGACTTCTCAGCACGAATATTCACCCCTCAAACCCTTTCGGGGAAACACCCTTGGATTTGTTCTTCCCCCATACTCTCCTTGAACAGTAGCCAACTCTTTTAGTGATAATTTCAGAGTGTGGTGATCATAGCCAGCGCCTCTGCTGCGAGGAAAAAACCCTTTTCTAAACCCATGCTCTGGAGCCAAAGGTAAGGACAGAGACCCACTTCTCTTGGGGAGACATCCCTGCTTCAGGGGTGGGTGCTGAGTGAGGTCATGTTTCCAGGGCCTCGCAGGTGGCCGCCACCCGCATGTCACCTCTGCTCTAAAAAAAAGCAGCTTGAAGACAATGTGAACCGATAACCCGGGTTGCCATGCCCAGGACAGAGCTCCCAACATGTGAGCGGGCAACAGATGGAGGAAGGAAGCCCCAGCCTCTCGGACTCACTTGCCAGGAACTGAAACCCCATGACTCAAGCTGGAAAAAAGACACTGACTCTTGGTCTGGGAGCTGAGGAAAGACACAGGCCCATCTTCTCGGCCACACTCAACCAGGCAGATCCTTCACTATGTACCAGCTAGGGCGGGGATAGGTCATGGCCATGTGCCACCTACTCTCAATGCTCTTACGGAGACCAAACACTACTGGTGGCTGCCTGCCTAACTTAGGACAATTCCAGAGACTTTGAAGAACTTTTGGAAAACAGCAGCTATCATGGGCTAATTCTTCTCTGAGGGATGTCCACAGAGCTCCCATAGTGTTGGTGCGGGTGTGGAATCGCTATGTTTTTTCTTAAATTATTCATTGGAAGACATTCATCAGCATTTCGGACACCAATCCACGGCCACTTTATTAAAATGAATTAACTTAAACACCATGCCAAGTGGGATTTTTTTTGGGGAAACCTGGATACACAACTTACAAAACACAAATGTCATTTCTCACAAAACTAAATAAAAGGAACCTCCCACACTGCAGTATGAAAGCAGAACATACAACCTTTTTACTGAGGTCGAAAGGGATTTTTAGAAAAGTTCACACTGATTCATGATACAAACGCTAACAGGTGACCCAGAATAGAAGAAAACCTCCTTACCCAATAAAGCTCATGGAGGAAAAAAAAAAACTGATGTGCTTACTATGGTGAAACTTTCAGCTTTTCCCCAAAAACAAGAACAATCATGGTTAGTCTTACGACGTCCCCTTTAAGATAGGGTTAAGAATGCTGAACAAAGCAGTTAAACAAAAACAATGTTTCAAGGTACCTAATCTGAGATGACGAAGTAAAGTTAACTCCTTCCAAGACACGACGTTACGTATAGATAGCTCCAAAAAGTTCACCGACACACACACACAACACACAACACACACACACACACAAAACACACTCACACACACACACTCACACACTCGCCCTTTCAGAACTAAAAATTCAGCTTGTTGCGGAACAGGAATTCAACATACAAAAACAGGTGTCTCTTAACTTTCAAGTCAACCCGAAGAAACCACTAAGGAACAATTCATTTACAATAGCAGCCAAAACCACAAAAAATAAAAACAAAGTTAAAGCAGAAAAGGAATGTCCCCTAAACAGTACACAATATTGCTGATAGACATTGCAGAGGACATAAACAAATAAAAAGGGAAAATATGGGTTTAATAAATAAAAACCATGTATTGGAGGTGCCACTACACAACGCACTACGGACAACAAGAAATCTCTCCCCAAACCCAAATGTCTTGTCTTTCAGTAGAATTGCACGGACCTGCAGTAGCCCAATTGTCTTAAAAGTGGACAAAGTTTGGGGTTTCACATTTCTGCTTTCAAAAAATCATAAACCAAACAGAGAGGCAACGGTATAAAACCCTAACTTTTGACCCCGGGAACAGAACGAACAGTGAGGAATCAGTTTACACATTTATTGCCACACACTTTCAGGGGGAAATGGGCAAAATTTTCCCACACACAGTTCTCAAAAACTGGATACTCTCATGATAATCCCCAGTTCCACTTCCGCAAAAACCCAACACAGGTCAAAAATACAAGAAAAAAAGAGTCGTGAATCAGGTTAAGGGTCCATGTCCATGAGCGGGCCCCATGACTTCCCCCGAGGTGGTAGGGGGGCCCCCGCCCGAGGTGCGGGGGGCCCCGCTCCGCGGACATCGGGGGGCCCCGCTCCGCGGTCGTTTTGTCGCGGGAGCCACACTCTGGGGGGCCCGCAGGGGGGAGTGGAAGAATCCGTGGGAGGCCGCGGACTGGAGGCGGAACCGCGTTTCGCCTCGTGCTGGCAGACAGGATGTGAGGAAGGATCACGTCAACCCCCCCCGGTTGCGCGGCAGCGACGCCAGCGTTGTGATCACGCCATTGCACTGCAGCCTCGCAAAGGGAGAGACCCCAGCCCCTCCCCATAAAAGTGATTGACAAGATGTACCCTTCATTGGGAACTCGGTTGATACATTTCAACAACTCGAACGTAACATCAAAATGGAAAAAAGGAAAACTGGTAAGAAAAAAAACTGCAAGATATGTAAAAATACCTTGCAGGAAAAAAAACACAAATCGGGAGAATTCATTTTAAGCGTACTATACAGTTTCTATAGTCAATGAATATACGAATTAGTCAATGGAATACTTCAAAAATGAGTTAACTAAAAATCACCAAAGGATATTTTGTCTAAACACCTTTCAGGAAAAAAAGGGTGTGTTTTTCTTTGGGTGAAAAAAATGATGAAGGTACGAAAAAAGAATTTCTTTCAATGATGGCTATGGATTCAGGGGTTTGGTAGAAACACTATGGGGGCTCTGTGGACATCCACTCAAAAGAATCA